>WJFB01001140.1:0-36945 GCA_009870185.1 Pygmarrhopalites habei
ACGACAGAAATATCCGCAGAGCATATATATAATTACCATAGCATATATACATGTATATATATGCTTGATCGGATGTCAAGGAAAACCAAGGATTACGAAAATGCGTAAACGAAATGTGAAAACAAAAATGTGAAGAAACGACTTCTTCACATTTTATTTACGCATTTTGTCTTTCACGTGAAGGTGCGCAAACTGGCTACTTTTGTGCTTGTGTGAGGTTGCGAAGACATCTTAATTCATTTCTTTAGCGAATGAGGCAGAGAGATGTTAGAATTATTTTAAGCGTATGTGTGTACATGTGTGTGTGTGTGCAGTTCATCCAGGCCATTTTCCATTTAAATATTTTTGCATAGACGAAACCCATTAGGGACGGCCCTTTTCCAGAAATGGGATGCAGGATGGAGAAGGTGCTGAAATAAGGCAATATTAATTCCCTATGTCCTTCTCCTCTTCCTCTTTTTGGAGTCTCCCCACACAAAATAAATATGCAAAAGAGCAACTCGCAAAACACGAGAGAGAGAGGCAGCTGCACCAATTCTGTCCCACTTTTATAACAAACACATAGAGAAAGGAGGAGGAGGGATGTTGCACGATATCTCGATTTTCGACTATAGAAATTTTGGAATGTCGCCTAGAATGTAAATTTCTACCATTTCCCCCCTCCCCTAAAATTCCAGGGCCATTATTATTATAGACTCTCTCAATTTCCCTTCTCCTCCTCATCTTCGTCCATTCACTGCTCCAACGGTGTCCGATATAGACACACACACACACTCCGTCAAGTGTAAACTTGTCACTTTGTACTTAAGAGTTACATAAATAGGAGGGAAGAGAGAATTTAAAATTTTAAAATTCTAGTTCGAAATTGTCATAACTATATAAAATGAGAATGGGGCAAGTGATAAGAGACGTGGAAGAACTAAATTGTCAGCTCACTAAAAAATTTGACAACTCTTCCTCTCCCTCCTCTCTCATGTCCAATAAATATGGTTCCTCATTTTTTATTGTATACATAATATCCATTTTTTATGTTTGGCCCATTTCCCCTTCTCACTTTTTTTACAAACTGGGCTATTTACAAGGAGCATTACATGGTTATGGTGACTTTAAATTTGAGCACCTCCTCCTCTGCCCCTCTCTACAGTAGATCTCTGTGTTGTGTGTGTGCGTACATACATTTATGAGCTGGGAAGGTGTCGTGAATTTTTTAAAAGTTTTTACACCCTTCAAGTGCTCCTTTTTTCACAAGTCAGAGGAGGAGGAGGAGGAGGAGAATAGTTGGCTGGCTTGGAAGGGGTGGGACATAAAATTAATACAAGTCATCAAAACCAAGTGATAGCACCTCTCCATCTCTAGCCCTCTTAATTGTCAGCCATAAACTTGTTTATGCTCGCTCATTCCCTGTGTGTGGAGTTCGTGTGGAGAGTGAAAGTGTGCCTTCAGGAGGAGAAAGCACGGTATGAAAATCCTATTAAAAGGAGGTCCACCTTTTCCGCGTACCTCTTCATCAATTTATAGGAAATTCTGCTGTGTACTTTCCCTCTCTCGCTTTCTCTCTTAGAAGGGGAGAAAGGTAGAGTCGCTCAGAGTACTTGGGAATGTGGAAACGGGGCGCGGAGCAACGTGCTTTTTTAACGAATCGAGGATCCTTTAAAAACGTATTTAACAAAAGGACATTATAGCACGTGCCTTTTTCTCTCTCAGGATGGTCCATGTCAGTAGTTACTCCTTGGTCACAGTAGATATAGCCACTGCCTTAAATGTGGGTTGGGCGGAACCCTCAGGAAATTTCCGAGATATTCATCCCTCCCTTTGTCTCTTTTTTTTGAATTGGGTCGGTCTTTGTGCATGGACAAGGGAGCTAATGACTCCACTTATTACAAAGGGTTAGTTTTATATTCCCACACACACATACACACACGACCAGTCACAATCCCTCAAATGGTCATTGCAAGAGTCTTGGCCATTTCCCTCCTCCTTTTGTGTACATGTACACTTGCATGACTAGTAGAGAAAGTGGGGGAGAGAAAGCGAGAGGGAGGAGAGTGAGAGGGAGGTGGAATTGTGGTAATTTGGAAAAAAGTCAAGAAAAGTTTTTTTTGTTCCCTTTCTCTAATACCGTCTCATTGTAAAATATTTTTCATTGTGTGTGTGTGCGAGAGAGCGGGAGAAAGAGAAAGATTGAATGGGATGATGAGGGAGGGAATCATTTAAATGTCTTTTGAGATATGGCATCAAGGCATCAAGACATTTTACACATTTTCCTTTAGAGTAACTATTCTCTCTCTATGTGTGTGGAACTGCCGAAATCACCATAGTGTGTGTGGTGTGTGAGAGAGAGGGAGATGGGGGAAATAAAGATGGTGAGACAAAGTCAAAGAAGACAATGGTGAAGAAGGAATAAGGGAGAGAGGGACGGGGAAAGTGGAGGGAAAGGCTTTTTTGAAAGGAGGTAAAAAGGACTTCACATCGATTTCTGGAGAGTGAAATTCATGCAGAATGACGAAAAGTGGGGAACGGAGAAAGAGACGAGAGAGAGAGGTAGGGAAGAAGAAGAGGTAGACGGAGACGGACGGAGATGGAGAAGCAGGAAGCAATCATACAGGAAGCGAGACTGAGAGGCTTTAAGGTATGAAGGAGAAAGATAGAGAGAGAGAGTAAGTTTAGGAGAGGGAAGAAGCGAGAAATTTTGGACGGAGGAAGGGAAGAATGTGAGTCTTTATATTGAGAGAGAGAGTAGAGAGCCGTGTAAATGTGTATATATTTATATGAAGGACATAGATATAGAGTATATACTTATATTGGTAGGAGGAAATGCTTCATATTCAATATTCATTCCAATATTGGGTCCGCACATGTTCCAGCCTAGCCTTTAGGTTTATCTGCAGATTTATCAGCTAAATAGACGTCATTAGAGAGACAGAGAGTCTTCTCTCCCACTCTTTCTCCGATGTACTTTCACTTTCTGTGTTTTTTGGCTACTTCTTTCCGTGCTGTTGCTGTCGTAAGTGAAGGGTAGGGGAGGGAATATGGTGGAGAATGAAGGTATTTGAAAATTGCGCATGTTGGAACATGAAGAGATTTATCCGCTTGAAGGATTACTACACACATTGACTTATCGCTAAGCACCATCCACAATCTTCCCCACATTTGATAAATGATTATTGTTTCATTGGCCAAGAATTTAATAAGAAAGTCTCTGTGGACTCTCCTCCTCTTCAGTTCTAATGCAATGGAACACACACACACACTAGTAGATGTGTAGAATGTGTATAGAGTTTCATCATCCATTCTTCCTTCCCTTCCTACACAGACTTTCTCCTCCTTCTCTCAACAATAGAACGGGCAGAGTCTCAATAAGTCTCAACCAACGAAGCGTCTCTCTTTACTCTTACTCACTTATAAATTTGGGATAATAAAAGAACGTTTCTCCAAAGCACAGTTTCTGTGTGTGCCTGCCTGTCTGGTCTATGTATAGCCTCTCTCTCTCTCAAGGAGTCGGGCTATGTGGACAATGATATGTGAAGCTGAATGCACTGATGATGTGACAAGAATGGCTCTATAAATATGGCTGACGAAGACAAGCTGAAGGAGGTCAGATGACAGAGAGCCATTCTCTTGTGTTGTAGCGGGTGTGTTCAGTCCTGAGGTGGATATGTATGTAATGTAGCCACAGTCAGTCAGCCAACAGTTATTATGATGGTTAACAACCAGTTGCCGTCGCCAAACTCCCAGTATGTAGAAAATGTGAATGGACTCTGTCACCGCAGAACATTATCAATAAATCTGGGACCAACTTAACTCTCTCCTCCCAAAACCCATGACCTCCGTCGTCGTCCTTTCTTTCCCACACACAGTCAGACTGGAAGAAAGAGGACCAGTCATTTCTCGAGAGTCTATTAAATTGTTCTTTTTTATTAATCAAATTCCCTTTTTATGGGCGTTGGTTCTGCAGATACATGAGAATGAGAGTCAAGTCCAGTTTTGGAGGGAAATAAAAATTGAAAATCAATTTTTGATAACTGGACCTTGGAAAATTAAACATGAATTATCATCAAATAATTTGAACTGAATAAAATTTGAAATATAGATCACATTTTTGGTTGAAATAAAATGTAATTAAACTAGGGATTTACTAGGGAAAACTAAAAAGAAAGTTCATAGCTAATTTTAACGGCTGGTATTCGGCAAAATTCAAAATAGTTGTAAACGATTTGGACAATTTTTCCTTGTATTTTCTTCCAGAAGACTATTCGTGTCATATAATAGAAAATGTCGAGAAAAGGCGGAAAACCCATCAAAAAATTGTTTTTTTCTCGAATTGTGAACAATCCTGTAAAGAAAACCTTCTATTTCCCTCTTCCCAATACCAGAGAGGCAATCAGACAGAAACAAAACGAAATTTTGAGAAGAAGGAGGAAAACTGCCTTGTCGGTCCGTAACAAAATTTGCATTCATTCTGCGTCCTCACTCGTTCAATCTTTGTTGGAGAGAGAGAGAAAGAGGGATGGAGAAAGCAGTGCAATGCCTCCATGTCTTTCTCCTTGTCAAGTGACAGACTACACAGAGCTATCAGAGCAACTTTCCGCTCCACGTCAGACCCAAGAAATATTCAGGTGAGGACCACACACCCACACACACACTAATACACAACCAGTCGACAGTGTACATACGATTTATTGAAAAAAGAAGGAGAACGACGGTTGAAACATCTTCCCCCATCCTCTCCCTTCATCTTTGTCAGGTTTTGCCTCCGTGTGTCCTTCCGTTTCCTCCTCTCTCTCGCCCACACACAGACACACACACAGTTCCCCATTTGAATAAGAATAAAAGAAATAAATCTTACGAGGAGAAATAGAAATTCCACACCATTTTACCTCCCAATGATACATTAGCTCTCTCTCCACACACACGCACAGCCCCTTCTATCTGTTTCAAGTTTCCAAGGAGTAAATGGAAAACTAAATTGACTTTGCAAATCTCCCGTTATACCACCCATTTTCTCCAACTATAAGTATTGTGTACACACAATTTTCCATACGAGGTAATTAAACAATTTACTTAAACCAATTGTGCCAACGTTTACCGTAAAGCTATTTCAAAATACCCTGGAGGGAACTTCCAAGCTGTTCCTAAATAAGTAGCATGAAATTCCAGACAATTTCCTAACGAAGACTTTTGATTCTGACTGATCATCCATTAGGAAGTTGTACGGTAAATTTTTTTGCCGAGTTTCCCTTCGAGAATATTCCCTATTCTCTCACACCTTCTCCCCCATTTCTCTCTTTCTCTCACTTTCACTCTCGTTCACACAGTTGCCATTTCCGGAACGCCCCTATTATTTATTCCCTTTGGTCGTTAATAGGCAGAGCAGAATTCAAACTTCTTGGTATCTTTCTATTGTACCCACACACACACACTATATGTATTTACCAAAGTGTATAAGGAGAACATTACGGAGGGATTCCGAGAGTGAGAGATAAAAAATATGCACACACAAACTCTCATCGTCTTTGAGGGCAATTCCTTGGGGGGAGTTTCACAACAAGAAGAGTAAGATAGAGAGAGTCAGCCCTTAGATTTCGCAAACGTAAGAGAAGAGGAGGAGTTGGAAAAGTGTAGAGTAAGAAAAGCTGGAATGTCAATGATTAATTGAATTAGTTTCACATGGTTTGCCCAACACTTTAAACGGCTTACACGCTCCAACACTGGGGAGAATATACATGCAGTGCAGTGGAAGGGGAAGAAGGAGACGGAGAGGGTGGGAGAAAATAGGGGCTTGTGGGGCTGTAGAAATCCCACTAGGTAATCGTATTATTTTAAGTGCATTAGGTGCGAATTGACATGAATTATGCTGTGAAACGTGACGACTTCTCCATACTCCCTTCTTCCCATACATACGTACATATGCACCCCGAATAAAGGAGATAGAGTGGCAATATTATGACTTGCCCTTAAATGGATTTTCTCTAATAGGCCAACCAACCGCTGACTTCCTCTCTCTCTCTTCATCCTGTTGTAATCTTGAGACTCGACTCCACACACACACACTCTCTCTCAGTCTCTCTCTTGTTATAACCACTATAGTTGAATCCTATAAAAGACCTTTTCATAACTGGCACAGAATTTCAATAATAATCACCACAAAATCACCCGCCACAATTCACAGGCCACTTCGGCACAATTCTCTCTGTCACTTTCTTCTCTTTGAGCTTAAATTATTTTGTCACGTACATCCCACTTTACTAATTATTGGAATTGTTTCCCCCATCCTTCTATTAAGTTGGCGACGTGCAAAATTTCTCCTCTCATCCAAATTTTGATGAGGTTTGTGTGTGTGACGCGACAACAGACAAAACTCGACTTTTGTAAACAAATATGTACACATACAGATTTTCCGGGGTATCATGGAAGAGACGATGAACATTAGGGAGAAGGGAACAAAGGCCAAGGGAAACATCGTCACGCTTTATGGTGAGACAAGGAATTGTCACAAGAAAATGGAGCTTTCCTTCTCCTCCTCGTCCCTCTTCTGTTGTCCCAGATTGAGCAAATACGGCAGATACATTTCCTCATGTCCCAGACAGAGAGAGAGAGAGGGAGAGAGGAAAACACACGCCGGAGTGAGAGACTGGGATTGTAAGTACAAACAAAGATTCAATGCAAAGATTTACATTCGAATATCTCCCTCTCTCTCTCTCTCTTTGTCTGTACCTACAAAATGTCCACACTATGTTGACGTCTAAAATTTTACTAGGGAGACTTTCATAGCCCCCATCACAAACACACAAATACACACACACTTACAAGGTTTAACTAGGGAATGAAGTTAAAGGAGAAAAGGGACTGTGAGCTACAAGTATTAGATGCCATAATCGAATCACTTTCCATGTAAATTTCCAGTCTCTCTTTCTCCATTGAGAAAGGCTCCATATCCACTTTCCCATGGGTAAGTTAAAGCGGTACTGTTCTGTTACCATTTGTGTGTGTGTGTGTCTTCCTGCAATGGGGACCAAAAACCGCAATCCCTTATTGACTATAGCAGCTTTAACTAAGACTACCGTATTTTTTGCATGCTGTACCGTTTCCATTATAATACGACATCTGGGCTATTTTTTAAAAAAGGAGGAGAAATTTGGAAGAGAAAGCAGTAAAACTCGAGAATTTTCTCCATAAATATATTACATTTTTAAAATTCTAAAACTTTGAATCGGAATAAATCCGAAATTTTGTACAAAGTTGAAGGATTTGTATTTCTCATCATTACGGTAAATCTCTTGAGACTGGATTCTCCTAATTGGCTCACCACAAAGACTTGCTCATATGGAAGTGCGGACATGTACTAAATAAGAAATTGGCTCACATTTGAACCCCGCTGGGCTTCAATATGAGACCACACGGTAGACTGGAAGAGAAAACAAGGATCCCTGAACTTACACGAAGGGATATGGAGAGACTGACCCTTTGGCTACGTATCTGTAAAAATTAAGTTTACCAATTCCAGTTAGACGCAGATTTAGATGTAGATGAGAGAAAGAGTAGGCACAGCATGACCTCGATGACACACACCAAGTGACTGTAGTTATGTCAGAAAACTGTCATGTCATCACAATCATATGACCCAATCCCTAGACACCCATTTCTCTCTATCCATGTGTCTGGCACAACTGCATGCAGCTTTTGTAATCACGTTGCGGTTTTTTGGGCATGAAAAAATCTGGATTTTGTTTACACTCCAATGAACATCACACACACACACACAAGACATGGTACACAAAGGGAAAAAGAGAAAGCTCCGTATGCGCACAAGTCATTGAAGCGTCGCTTCAATGAGTGTGTGTGTAGGAGAGTGTGATTCTCCGAATCGGTCAAATCCCATCAAGGTACTTTGCCATGCAAAATGGGTCTATTCCTTCCCTCCAGATACCTCTCGTCCATACATGGAGAAAGGCTATTATCCATTTCCTTTTTACACATTGAGTTTATTGAGATAAACTCTATAAATTCTCGCACCCTCCTTTCCCCCCGCTTTCCCTCTGTTCCTCGTCTATGCAAAATTTATAAAGATTTTTCTTTATGACCGTGACTTTTCCCATTTACTCTCTCTTTCCCATTTCGACACAAGGATGGGCTGCCAAAAAAATCTTTCTCGCTCGCTTTCTCTTTGACGTTGTTCAAAATCCTTAAGAATCAAATAAATTTAAATACGTTCATTTCCCCCTCCCAAAATCTTGTTTAATATTATTTCTTTACGTTTCTCCCATCAACATCACCATATCTGATTACGTTACACACTTAACGGTCCTTCTGATAAATCACACTTCATCCCGAGCAAGGGAACGGAGATAGGAAGAGACATTTAATAAAAATTGTGAAAATTTCGTTTAATGATGAAAGATTTGGACACCGTTCTCCTCCTCATGAATTCATTTTCATCTCCCACCTCCTTCACTATATATGTAATGACAGGGTGAAATTGCGTATTTTCTATATCACCTCCTTCCCTTCCCTCCACCCTCAATTTGCCTTCAAGGAGAAAATGTGAGGAAACGATCAAGAACAAAAAGCGTGTGGTGTCTAGAAAGTGAGAAGAGCAAAGTTTAATGGAAATTGCTTATATAGTGGAATAGAGACAGAGAGGAAGAGGGAGGGAAGCACTTTAAATTTCTCACATTCATGAATCCAAGGTCTACCACCGCCACAATACATGTAGGAAAGAGACTCGTGAAAAGAGGAAGGTCTCTCATATCATCTCATATGCCCAGAGATTAATATACGGGAACCACCTTAACTACAAACTATTTTCTTCCTCCTCCTTTTCACTTTCTCCATTGGAACTTTGGTTTTGTGTGCGGATCTGTGTGCGTGTCTGGGGAAGAAAGCATCTCATAACGCTTCTCCTTCTCTCATCCTCCTTCTCTCAAGAGTTGGAGTGTCTCCTCTCTTTTTCTCATAAATAGAAATTCGAGGGTGAAAAGCTTCAAGGTATTGATAATGAACGTCCCCTTCTTTCTCCTACAAACAACACAGATGAAAGCGGAACCGTATTCGTGTCACTAAATCCCACCCCCACTTCTCAACTTACAATTGTAATAGTTTGAAAGAATTTTTAAAAGAAAAATATGAAAATTTTTAAAAATAATTATTATCTCAATAAATTCAAACTTTTGTGCATTCAGCTTGAGCTCAGCTATTTGTATTGATTACGAGATAGCCGTTTAGAAAATGTGGAATATTTTATGTTGCCTTCAAATTGACAGAATTGTACCGAGACATTATTTAGTACTAAAATATTTGACATCAATTTTTTATTTAGCATTTTATTTAGCTCAAAATCTTTATTGATGCGCTGTATTGTTTTCCAAAAAAGAGCTTAGAAAAGACTTTGTTTTGGATGAATACGGTCGAGGTGGAATGTAAGGAGAGAAGTGGGAGAGCTGAGGTCTCGTGACATAAATCTCCTTTATGCACCTTTTTCAATTAATCCTCCACACACAGCCCTCCACTTTTTTTAACCGTTAGCCAAGGAGCCCGGGCCAAACAAGGGCCAATTCCTTGCTCTCTCTTTTTCAAAATTACAAGCTCTTCACCATTCCCATGTATGCCCTTCAGTGGCAGTATTCCACTTGACTCCGTGTATAATTTATATGTAAGAGGGAGGAGAGAGGGAGAGGCTTTTATCTCTCATTTTATTCCATGTTGGAATTTATCTGTACAGGGGGAAAACATATGAAAATATTCATACAGCCACAATACTCCATTCAAAATGTTAAGTACAAGAGATGGAAAAAAATATGGAGAGAGAAATCTGTGCATTTTTTCCAGCATCATCCATACAAATGTTCCATGTCTATTGTGTCTATGTGTATACATAGTTTTCCATTTCAGTCCCTAACTCTCAGCATAAAATTTCTTTCCTCTCCTCCTCCCCCTCTTTCCAGAATAGTACAACATAAATTCAGGCAGTTAGTTCCAGTTCCAGACTTTTACCTTCATAGTCGGTGGGTTTTGAGGCTGGAGGTTCTGGTGGGAGGCCAAAGAGAAAGGAGGAAATTCATATTTCTCCCAATGTTTTCTCCATACCTCCATCCATACTGCTCTTCCCAAATCAGACATCTACGATCCTTTTCTCCATTTCCTCTCGCCCCCATACATACACACACGTGTGTGATTATTTCTTTTCCAGTGTACTCTACAAATTCAAAATGAAAGTGAAAATCCACATTCTTCACATTCAAATTAAATTTAGTGAACAAGTTTTTGAGAACAGAAAATTTTAAAAAAATATTTCTCTCGTCAAACATTAATTTATGAAATGAAATGAAAAAATTTCAAAAAAGAGACTATTTTATTTGTTTGAAATCCTTCTTTTTTCCTCTCACAGACGAGCACAAATAACGTGGAGAGCTGCAAAATTGGAGGGAATGAGAAACGCATAAACAGTAGAAATTTTTGGGGGAAAAGTGGAGAGAAAGAGAGAACTGAACTCCAACTTTTTGTGTAGTGATCTGATCCCTGTTATTGATTTTGCTCAGGCTCTTTTTTGCTAGGATTTGTGGTTGTCGTAATAATAATCATCTCGCTCCCAGTCTTTCATCACACACACACAAATATTTCCCCCGTCTCTTTTGCCCATGTCGTGTGTGTATCTTCACCACCGCCACTATCACCACCACCTTTCATCACTCTGGGAGAGGGTAGGCTAAACACGAAATAATCTGGAGGGAATGAGTTTCAACCGAAAGTTGTTGAGTAAGAGCCAGACACAGAGAAGAGAGAGAGAGAAAAGAGGGATATTAAATTACATGAGAGAGGAAAACTAGGGCAGCAGGGGGAAAGTGGAGAGAACAGGTGAAAACAGAGAAAAGCGAGATGCAATGCTCTCTCTCTCTTCTACCGAACCCAGCCTCTCTTTCTCTCGTACACAAATAGCTTTCATGAAGCGAGAGGAAACATAACAGCACACACAGGGAAAACGAGAGAGAGAGAGAGAGAGAGGGAGATGGAGACCACCGTGAATTTCTGAGCATGTTTTTGGAAATGCACAATATCAAATTTATGACGACTATTAGAGAGACGGAGCAGTTGTGAGGATAATGGATTGTGTGTATTTGTGTGTGCTCTGGGGGGATTCAAAAAGTATTTTTGACGAGGAAGAGAAAGGGAGAGAGAGAGAGTGAATGAGGAGGTTGTATGCTTGCCATTTGTCTTGGGTTGGAATGGAAACCTTTCAGTTTAAAGTGAATACGTTTACAGATTATGAATCATAGTTGTTGGTTGACACGTGGATGTTGTTTCGTCCGCCCTTCCCAATTTCTCTCCATTTGAAGGGAGAAGGGAGGAGGAGGAGGCATGCATGAATCTGTGGACCAACAACTCCTTCCCAGCTGACTCTTGTTAGAATTCCTAAGTATGGTCTCCATCCATACATGTACATGCATGAATATTTGAAAGGTGGTCCATGTGTGTGCGAGAGTCGGATTCTGTTGCATGAAAATAGAGAGTTTTTCCGCGCTCTCTCTCTCTTCTTCTTTCCCTTCTTGGAAGGTGAAAGGGAGAAACGTTCATTGGGATCCAAAGTGCGAATGACAGTACTGAGGCTTTCCCACACTCACCCATTCACAAAGTTTATGGACTGTACTCAAATTGAAGTATAAAAATACATAGTGAGGAGGAACAAGTTTCTCCATTTTTTTGAGTGTGCAACAAATGCATTCAAGCCACTTTATATAGCCCATACGGCCCATACCCCCTCCCTCACAAACATCAGACACGCACATTAACATGTACAAGCCACACACACATTCCTATTTTCTCTTTTTATCTACTGGAAAGGAAAAGTGGGGTAAAATCTTGTTCTCTCAACTTCAAGATTCCCATTCACCACTTCTCCAAGGTATGCATGTTATGTGTGTGTGTGTGAACATGTTTTTGTGTGTGTCTGCTTATTGACTGCCTGATACCCATTCATTGGAAGTGGGGATTGGTAGACACAACTTTAGATTTAATTTTGAGGTGGACGGTGTTGAGAGAGGGAAATTGTAGTAAAAATTTGCACACAAGTAAATTACTTTTATGATGACTTGAGCCAAGTTTCGACCTTTCTCTCTCTCTCTCTTTCTGAGGAAGGAAATGAAAGGAGGAAATTCGGATCAACTAACTTTATCAAGACGTACATTTCTCCATCAAAAACTTGGAGAGAGAAAGATTCTATTTGCTACATTTCTCCGTGCTTCTCTCTCCCCCTCTCTTTTACACACACGTACAACGTACCCCTAGAGTATAATGTGTGTGTGGAAGGAGAGAGAGAGAGAGTCTCGTTCTCTTTTTGGAAGGAAATGGGGCTGGGAATGGGAGAAGATTGCTGGCAAAGTACGGAAAGGTTCATTTGAGCCAATTGCTGTTTGTGGTGTTTAGGAAGGAAAGCCATGCAGTGGGTTTGGGCCATGAAAATTAGGAACATGGATGGTAGAAGATAAATTAGAGAAAGCACACACACACACAAACTCTACCAATGCCTCACTGTGGATACTTGAAAGGAGGTGGACTTCACGCAGTCCTCTCTCTCTCTCTCTCTCTCTATAGAAACAGTGTGTGAGGATGGGGGGAGACTTGCATAAAAAATCTCACCAGATGAGTTTCTCTTTATCAGAAAGAGAGAAAGATAGTGAAAGACTCCTTTGGTGAACATATGGAGGATACACGTTTATACGTGCATAGTAGCTGGATGTGAAGGCATAGGCATGGGATACATGTCAAGGAATCCAGCACCGCAAAAGTTTTTCCACATGGGATGGAGAGGAGGAGAAAGAAGAGGAATGAATTGCGTCGGATGCTGATCTGATGAGAAACATGCGTTGGAAACGAGGAGAGAGTGACTTGCTCCAGGCACACACACAGTACAGAGTCAGGCAAAACTGAGAGTGAGGGAGGGAGGAGAGAGAGAGACAAAAAAAGTTGGCAAAGGTAGGGTGTGAGCTGGCACTTCTCCTTGATAAGTACTTTCACAGTATGTAAACATGGCAGATATATATATGGAAGTAGCGGCAGCCATGTCAAAACCATCCTGCCAGCTTTCTCGTTCTATCTTCAGTGACCAACTATCACACACTCAGCTAACTAACTTTCACTGGGAGAGAAAGAGGGAATTAGAAATGAAGAGGGAGCTAATGGAGTATTTAATATACTACTCAACCAACTATTATACTCTTTTTATACCCCTTTATACTTACTTTGTTTCCAGCCACTTTTCGAGGACAGGGAAACGTCAGTGAAAGTGTGTATGTGAGTGTTTGGTTACATATGATGAGAGAAAGTGTGGCTTGTCAAAGGATTTGACAAGCGATGTCTTTGCAGTTTTCTCTTTCCTTGGTGTCAGCTAGAGTTGATTAAAAAATATAATTCAAAATTCCAATCGTATTCCAAGTGCTCCAAGAAATTTTTTTTGTAGAATATAGAAAATCTAATAAGGAATGAGACTTCTTCTCTTGAACAAAAATTATGTAGAACAAAACAGTGGAAGTGGTCAGACTCTAGTTGTGTGTGTATGTCGTATATAAATCATCGTTGTGGTAGATAAATGGATTTTTTTCTACAAGAGTAAAAAAACAAGCAAGGGAAGCCTGTGGCTAAGTGATTGCTGGACTCGCACAAATTTTGACACAACTTGTTCACTAGCTAAGAAAACCAAGGAGCGATAACCAAGGGAGTGAAAGGGAAAGGACAAAAGTGAAAGTATGTAGAAGACAAATCTAAGTGTTTCGAAGGGAAAGCAAGAATGAAGAGAGGTAGCTGAAGTGGAGCTTCAAGTTTAAAAGCATTGCCTCGTTCAAACCTCACTTTCTCTCTTAGGAGGAATTTGTGGCTCTCTGTACACCGAAAATTGATTCATCTCTTTCTCCTTTTCTCTCTCTGTTTATGGCTGACTAGTGTTTACAAACTGTGTAAGACAAAGTCCTTCAGAAAATCTTAACAATCTTCACACTTTCCCACCCACAATTAAAGTTCACAGTCATTTGTATCTCCATCATGATTATAAATAACCATTGAATGAATTTAAAATTACATTGTAGACAACACTTCTACAATTTACTTATATCATACAAATTATTTCTATATCTGTCAAGTTCGAATGATTTCATTGAACCAATCGACTTCCTTCCGCACTTCTCCATACTTTCTTTTCCATTAAATTAATTCAGTTGACTGTCCTTATTTCTCTCTGTTTCTTATCTAGACTAAAATTTTCGTTGTATTCTTGACTCGTCAAAAACAGAAAGGGAGTTGAGTTGAGTATTATTCTAGAATTTTAAAGGAACTTTTAGAAGAGGACTGCATCAAAGTTTAGTGATTGGATTGAAGAGAGAAACTATGGATTTGTCTGTCATAAGCATTCTCATGGAGGAATCAGTTGAGCAAGTAAGATAGACGAGGTAGTATACGGTGTGTGTGTTTGAGAGAGAGAGAGAGAGAGAGAAATAGAATAGATTCTGCATTCTGGGGAAAAGGTGGCTGTGTGCCCAAAAGGAGACGGCGCAAATTCTCCCTCTTCCCTCTTTCTTGCTCTCTGCTCTCAATCTATCTCTCTCTCTACAATTTTGGGAAGTGGACTGGGAGGAAAAGACCGTGCAGTTGAAGAGTAGAAATGCACGGAGCAATCAACAGTTAGTTTACATTGTCCAGATAACCTCAGCCCACATCTCTCACTCCTCTGCCTGTCCTTGTGGACGAGTTGAGAGAGAGAGAATACGGCCAGAGAAAATTTTAAAAACTCACATTCAGTGTCAGTGCAAATAGGGAATTAAACGGTGAAACTCGATAATACTTTTTTCATTTTTTACTTACAAAGTTTCCAGTGAAAGTTTTCCCCTTTAAAACAATCCTCCTTCTCAAATTTCGTTCTGCAAGAAATTGCACAGGCAAGTGGTACTGCCCATTAACACCTTCAAGTGCTCCAAAATTTGGAATCCTACAAACACGACAAATATACAAAAATTTAATTTTTTAAAAAATACCGTTATTTAAAGTGACTCGTCAGTATAAATTCCTTTTGACAAAAAAAGGAATCAGAGAGAGAAGGAGAGTTCACAGTCTCTGCTGATTTGTAAATTCGCATGCAGAGAACTCTCCACTTTTCTCACTCAAAGAGAAAATAAACGGTGACTGTTGACTAAAACTCGAATTTTTTAACTTGTTGTTTAAGTTTAACAAAAAAAAGTTAAGATTTTAAATTTTATTTTTCTCTTTTTTTGAGTATTTCGTACTCTCTCTATTTTTTTCTTATTAAATTTCCACTCTCTCCAATCTTCATCTTTCGGTCTGAGATCAGCTCAAAATAAATGGCTTTCCTTGCAGGTACTTCATGATTTTCAAAAAGTATATTTCTAGTACTTTCCCTTCGTAAAAAAATATTTTATCTTGGAATTTATTTGTATTTCTTAAAATTAATTTTTTACATTGTATCACTTTCCCTATTTTAAGCCACACACACGCACAATATTCCAGTTTGTCCTTAAGACTGTGAATACTCAATTTTACATCGACAAACTATTATTGAAAATTAATTTAAGTAGACATGTCCCTTTTAAATATATAAAATAAGTGTTCATTGTTCAACCTTTTACCGCCATTTAGAAGTGTAAAAATCTCGAGAATATATTTTATTCTTCAAAATTCCTTATAATACACAAATATTTGACAAAAGCACACAGACACATTTGAAGCAGACTAAGCTTTTTAGGCAGGATCCAGGAAAAATAGTTGATGCATAATCGTAGAAGAAATTGGCATTAGTCTCTCAATAAGTTTTTTGAGTACTAGATTCTTCCCTGCACTCCGCACGACAAACGGAAATGGGAAAGTTTTGTCAGGTTGTGTGCGTGTGTGTAGTGTATGGAAATATGGGAGAGAGTAACACACATTCTGTGTGTTGAGGGCTAAGGGCTCACAGGGAAATAGGAGGAGGATGGATCCGAGGGAATAAGCCAAGGGATTATGACTTTTCCACACACACAAAAATTCCTGCTCTCTCCTACACATAAGTATACGTCCATCCATGTTTGACGTTTAAGCTTAAGAGGATGTAGAGAAAAGGAGTCTTTTGGAGTTATTTTTCTCTTTGATCTTCTCCAAAATGTGAGTATGTCCATAGATTTTTTCAGGAAAACATTTTTGAGCAAACTTTTAAGGAGAGCCAGGAGAGGAAAAGAGAGAGAGAGAGAGGTGTAAGAAATAAGGATTTTGAATGCAAATTGGAATATGGTCAGGCAGTCAAGAGAGAGAGAGAAAGCAGAGAGCAGAGCAGAGTAGAGTAGGGCTCAACTCTCAAGTTGTGCGGACAAAAATGGGAAATGGCAAATAGGACGAAGAGGAATAGGAAGTTTGAGGGGAAATGATAGTTTATCTGCAAGTGTGTGTGGTAAAATAAAAGTTGAGGAGAGACGAGAAGAAGAGGAGGGAAAAAAATAAGAAGGAGAGGACCTCTTCAAGTTACCTTAATAACGTTAAAAAATTCAGAACAGCACAGAGCAGGCAGTCTCCATGGAGATGGAAGCTTGACACACACACACACACACAGTCTTGACTACATTATATTGAGAGAGAGGACCATGATTCCAAACTATATCTAATCATATCCAGGTTTTGTCACACACACAATTTGATAGGGAAAAAAACATTTCCCTCGGATCTCGGCCTTTCCAAGGCACAATAAAAACATTGTGGATAGCTACACACACACATACACACATTTTATGGGATACAGAGTACATGTATGAGTGTAGAAAGAGAGTCCTGAGGCCGCTAAACAAGAAAACTTGACTTTTTTCTTCATAGGAATTTCCTATCCGACTTCTTCTTCCTCCTCCTCCACTTCTTCAACATCATTCGGGCCGTTTGTGACTGTTGGCGTGTGTCGAGCTGTACTCGCACCACCCCACCACCGACTCTTGATCCATATTGATCTACATCTTAAAATATTCACAACACTTGTGTGACTTTCTTCTCCCCCCACCTCCCTCCTCTGTCTTCGCTCTCTTTCTCTCTGTATGCATTCAGTATATATATAATATGTGTCTGTATGTCGTCTCATCCCTCCCCCCACGATACTCTCTCCAAAAAATTGCTTGAATTATCCCCGGCTACTACTGTACAACGCTCTATGTAAAAAATTGTTCCCCCCTTCATCATCCACCCCCCAACCAACCTTCAGCATACGTAGAACAATCAAACAACCATTCTCAGTCTTCCCGGTGCCACAAGAACGAAACCGTGTGTGAACAGAAAAAAATCTCTCTTTTTGTACTCTTGAACTTTTACAGAGTGAAATATTTTTTAGAAAAATCAGATTCAAGAGAAGCGAGTTCATCAAAATTATTTTGAGATAAAGTTTTCTGTGTACAGGGGAATAATCAGAGAGAAAGCAGGGGGACAGGAAGTAACACGGATTTTTGTGTGAACTCTTATACATTTTGACTTTTGACTATGTACACATTTTGAAAAAGAACGACACACACACGCACCACATGTACCCAGTTGACTTTGATTAAAAATACAATTACAGTTTGTGATGACTGGTGAGTGATGAAGAGCGGAGGTTTTGAGTGTAGTTTGAAATAATATTTTGAGAAAAAAAACTGAGAATTTTGACTGAGACTTTAAAAAAACTGAAAAAAGAACAGAAAAGAATACACAAACAAAATAAAAATTGAAAAATTTTGGTTGAGGAGCAGAGCCCAAGTGATGCCATGTTTGCCAAGAACAAAAAAGGTATCCACATTTTTCCTCTCTCTCTTCCTATTTTGATTATTATTTTTTCTGCACACAACACACTAATTTTTTTTCTCTTTCTCTCTCTCTCTCTACTTTTATCATGCTTTATGAACTTTCTGCATGTTTTTCTGACAATTTAAAAAGTACAATGTAGTGTGATATATTTATAATGTATATTTATGGCACTGGTACAGTAGACAGTAGACACACACATACAGTAGGGTCATACAGTATTTTTGCAGGGTGCACAGTTTGTGGTTTCAATTTCCATCTGTTTGTTTATTCATGATGACATTATATGGTACACCAACCATTCATTGTGTGTACATCCCGACACACACACCCACACCCAAAAACCCTCCCTCCCTTCTGTGTGTTTTGACTGTACACAAAACACATGCTCTCCCTCCCCCTCTCCTTTCACTACATAGTCATTTCCAATAGAATTCGTACATTGTGTCCAAGTATAATGCATGCTAATGCTACATTCCCTCACCGCTTCTTCTTCTCTCCTTCTCCTCCTGGTTTTTGTGATGGGCTCATGACTTGGAATGTATTGACTGTTGGATTCAGTGGGATTTGGTTGAGGTCCAGAGAACGTGACTCGTGTCAATCGTATCCCTCTCCCTCTCTCTGCCTGACTCCCTCCTCTTCCCACATAATGTTTGCTTGGTTTAGGAGAGCACCATCAGACACATTCAACAACAAATAGATATGCTTCCCAAATGTGTGTGTGTGTGTGTGTTTTGGGACATCACTTGACTTTCACTCGGTCTGGAAATTCCGGGTGCATTGAGGTGGGGCCTTATTTAGTCAACACCCTCATCATTTCAATAGAGACTAAAGTCATCGTGTTGACAAGCCCTAAATAAATACACACAACACACACACAGTTGGCATCCTTCTCAATAGAAATTGTCAGAAGGCTTTCCTCTTTGGCTCTTTTCTTTTTTGGCTTCCCCCAATCTCTTAATCATGATTAGCCCGGTTTATTTGAGCTTGACGGCCGGAAAGCCGTGACATTTAGAATGGTTCAATCAAATGCACCCAAAAGTCTATGGCTGTATACTTGTACACAGTTTGGATGTGGGACTGTGGGAGTTGAAACTGAGGAGAAGGAAGGAGGAGGGAACAGTCCAAGGCCAAATTGAAATTAATTATTTGCAACTCTCAAAAACTTTTATGACTATAAACAGAGGGAGAACCATTTGGTTTTGTGAACGTTTTATTTATCTACCCACACTCCCTCTCCATCTTTCTTTCTCCGTCCCCGTCTCTTCCTCTCTCTCTGCACTAATCATCAAAGACAAAGAGAGGGAGAGGGAGAGAGTCGTCACAACATTACCAGAGTCAATAGAAATGGAGATGGTGACTTGATGTCAGTCATTCTCCTCGTCTCCGAATTTCTAAACAAAAATAAAAGACATTTTGTTTAAAAAAAGAAATGAGGAAGAGGAATGGGAAGTCTCTTTCGTCTTTTCTTTTAAGGTCCCAGTCTGTCGACGTAGACTCGACTTGACTGATGAGCTAAAGAAGGTAGTTGAGGGGATAAAGAAAACAGTATGACTGCCGCTCAGTTGTCTTCCTCTTCACAGAGAAGAAGACGTTGAGAGAAAGACGTTGGGCCAAAAGGAGGGAGAAGAGCAGGATGAGGAGGAAAAAATATACAAAAAGACAATAGACCGACCTACTTACATTAAACTTGGCCATCCCCCATTCCTCCTCTTTTCACATTCCCTCTCTCACAAATTCGAAGAATGTGAAAAAAACGGGGGAAACAATGTCTTCCATGACAGTTACGACAAGTTAATGTAAATCTTTGATTGTTTCACAAAAATTCCCCCCTGCATACAACACAATCCATCGTAGGAAGAGGGTAAAAAAATATCCTGTACATCATCCCTTTTGACTGTGTCTGTGTCTACTGTTGCCGAACATAGTATGCAGTCCTATTTATACACAAACCTAGACTTAGTGCAACAAAATTTAAAAATTGAGTGACAAAGCATGCTTTAAAATTGCATACATTTTAAATGGAAAGAGTTGGTTTAAATTCAATCGTTCCCTCCAAAAAAGAGCTGAGGGTTTTAAATCGAGTGATTACGGTAGAAGGACTGTGTTTACTTCGCCTTAACTGCGATTAAGATGTCTGGAGGGGGTGAAGAAGAGAAGAAGGAGTTCATAATAGAGTTGTGTACACAGACAGAGAAAAGATGTTCTTCGGGTAGACACACGTACTGATCCTAACACAATTTTATGTAGGGTCTAACATTAGGTGTCAGAAAGGTTTTTTCTCCTCCTCCTCCTCCACCACCTCCTCCCGTTCTTTCTCCCGTTAACTTTACCTCTGTTCAGTGTTTATACATCACTTCCATATATTCTCCTCAGCACAGTTGTTTACACTCTCCTGTCGAACACATTCTGCTGCCCTTTTCCCTCCCTCCCAATCTCCCCATGTACAACATGTTTTACCAAAAAAGATGCTGGGTGTACACTGTGTAGTGCGTACACGAGGTAAAAACAACAGGAAAAAGTCTTGCACATTCTTCTTCCGCTCCCACGGTACACTACACTGAGTGGAGTGTAGGATGAGGGAAAAAACAAATAAAATAAGCAAGAGCCAAATGCATAGTACATGTACTAGTATTATATGTACTTGGAGTACATGTGTTTTGTAGGGAGTTGATAAGTCATGTGTTTTGAGCTGTGTGCTCATGGAACCATGGTTATGGTTCTAAAGGATCAAATCCAAAGCTTTGGCTAGCAGTGTACCATACACACACGCACACACGATCATATAATTTCATGAGGATACATTTACGGGTAGGTGAGAAATGGAGGTCAGTTTAAAGGTAAATTCCCTGCTCCCGAGGAGGGAGCAGGGGAAAGTTTTACGATCCCTACAAAATAAACCATTTGCATGATTCAGGAGTGTCTCAAGAAGAAGGATTTTGGACTTCGAGAAAGAAAGAGGGAGAGTTACATCTGTTTATTTGTGCATTCTTCCGGTACGTGTACGTGTGTGCGGAAAATAAAATATTTCGTCAGCAACATCAGTACTTCAATCTTCTTCTTAACAAAGTCAGAACATGGGTGGAAGATAAAGAGTAAGTTGTACATCCTCCTCTCTGCCTGTATTTCTTAACTAGAATGATACCGTAATAACTCGTGAGGCTCTTACTTTAGGATTAAAATTCAAAAAGTATTTTTTCCCAAAAATTACAATTACATTTGTGCACTAATTTTGTGTGTCTAGTCATTCAATTCAAGTCTTAATGTGTAATATGTACGCCATGTAAATACGAATTAATTTCGGTACTAGTTACTAATTAACTGGTAGGAACATGAGAGTACATGCAAAGACAAGAGCACTTTCACTCTTGTGAAGTTTTACGGTATGAGATAGAAAGAAGAGATGGGAAGAACAATGGAAATCTAGGGATGAGGATTATATGTATGCTAATTATTTTAAAATCTTTTCACCTTCTCCATCCACAGACAAAAGAGAGGGAAATGTAATGTCGGGGGAGGAGAACACAAGCCTCACAAAAGTTCTTTTTTAGAGTACACACACACACACATCTCCAAACGAAGTCGATTGTGTCTGTGTGTGTGTACAGGAGAGAGTACAGTTGGATGAGAAATTTGGGTTGGAGTGCGTCAGAGTGGATTAATAAGCGTGATATATTTTGCCTGTGCATTCACAATTGAGAGAAAGAAGAGAGAAGAGAGAGAGAGAGAAAGCGTTGAGGTGCAATGGGAGATAGGGAAATATGCTAAGAATACAATGGAAATTTCTCTTAATTAGAAGGCTACTTTCTCTCTCTCTATTTCCTCTAGTTTACTCTATTTACAATGTACCCACTCACAAGGGACTGTTTAATTGTACAAGAGATACGTCACAAGATTCTCTGATTGCAATCCGTCCCCACCCTTCATCCTCCCCTCTCTCATACTCTTCTAATTGAAGAGGGATAAATAAAAGCGGAGGGTTATAAAGTATGTTTTTGGTATTCCCAAGTTTCCGACAGAAAGGACTCTTTTTTTAAAAAAGAAGAAAAAAATACGGTCTACACACTTTTGTCCTCGTCATCTTTTTGGATGAAAGAAAAAAGATGAAGGGACATCAGGCACACACCCTCAAACTCTCACGCAGTGAACGAGTTCATAGAGGCTGGGTGGTCGGATGGAGGGACAGTTAAAACCGAGGCTTTGTACAAAGACAGAGGATAGATAGAGTCCCGTTTGACGTTTCCACTTTTGAAAGGAGGACATCCTAGTGGCTGACGAGGACGGTGGATTTGGTAGATTGTGGGTTGTGAAGAGGGTCGGTTGTGGGGTTTTAGGTGTGTAGAATATGATGTTGTTGAGGAGAGAGGAGGAGAAAGAGGAGGAAGGAGATAAGTGTATGTAAGTCTCACACTCTCCAAGGATGTCAGTTGGCTGATCAATCAAAGTGTCATTGTGCATACAAAGCTCTAATGCAAACATCAATATATTTCCTTCCCCCTCTCTTCTTCTCATCCTCGTCATATCCATCTCTCTCTCTCTCTTTAGTACCAAACAATATCCCGAGAGCTGGGCTCTCTCTTTCTCCAAATTTTCTGTATGGAGAGTAGAGAATGGAGTATGAATTGTGCACTCTACTTATTAAGCCATAATACAGCCGAGACTCTTTACTCTCTCTCGTTCTGTCTTTCCGTGTGTGCGTGTGTCTCTTATATTTTATATGAGCATGGGGAGTTAGCATTAGATTACCTATGAAGAATTCATTGTAAATGATGAAGACTGAAAGATGCATGATTTAGCTCTACTCTACATTCATACCTATAGGTAAGTATATATACATGTACGTAGGCACACGCAGTAAAATGTCTCTCTTTATTCTTACATAATCTTGGTTATATGTGTGTGTGTGTGTGCTGTAAGGTAGGAGAGGGAGGAAAGGAAAATAACATGTCATCCTGAACATACATGCTGAGATCTTTCTTCATTGCTCATATCAAAGAAAGCGCACTCACACACACACTGTACAGTCTACTCCAGCCTTTCCTCCTTTCTCTGAGATCAGATTCGAGGAAAGTGAAAGTGGAAAGAAGGTCGTATGTTAATAGGGAGGAAAGAGAGAGAGGGAGGGAGAGCTTATAACCTATAATACTGTAGACTATCATCACTTTTAGAGATGAAAATCTCGTAAAAGCTCTCCTTTCCCCACACTCTCTCTCTACTACATGTGGATCAATTCTACAGAGCGAAACACATACAGCCAGACAGCCTTACACACAGAAGCACACACGCACACATAGGAGGACATAAACTGATGGCATCTTCCTTTTCCTTCCCCTTCCATTGCATGTACCCCAGCCTCTCTCGGAGTGATCAATGAGCTCTTCAATTTTCAACTTCCATCTCTCTCTCCACTTTCTCCGGTGCAGAGATAGCTTTGGTGCACAGGACTCGGTTCATGTAAATCCAATGATGACGACTTGTTTTATTTCTCACATCCTCCACACACACACACAAACACCATCATTAGTCATACCCACACACACACCCTCCCTCACTTATTCCATCTCTATGTTAAGTGCTCCAGATTAATTTCCCTCTCAACTCGACTCTCTCTCTGTCTCTCACTCTCATCTTGTGGGTGTCTGGTGTGCTTTCTCTCCTGCCACTTCCACACCACATAAAGCTAGATGAATTAATTAATTTTGTCTTGGCTAGGGATCTTGTAAGCATTTTAATTAGTCATTCTCACACATTTGAAGAGGATGTGGAATTCTTCAAAAAAAATACACTTTACATCCTCTTTTCATTATAAACTTATCATTAATAACAACAAAAAGAGTGTATTGCTGCACTCAAAAATGCATGCATATGCACTTTCTACATTTTCCCAGAAGAAGGTAGATGAGGGGAAAAGAGTGGGATATGCATTACACCAGCCTTTTATTGTTTATGTGAAACAAAACGAGTGATGATAGTATTTTCTTGGAGAAAAGAAGGGAGAAAGGGACAACCGGGGATTTTGAGGAGAAAATATTTTTTCCCTCTACCCCTCCTCTATCTACTCTGACTGAGGCCATGGCATGGCATGAGCCTGGTTCTGGCAAGCAAATAGAAAAAAAAGTAATAAATGAACCACCGAATAAAAATCAACATGAAAAAAAGGGATGGGAAAAATGGAAAAAGGAGGAAAAAACTGGAGTAACAGAGAACCCTTGGACTTTCCCTGTGTGTGTGTATTTCTTCATGTGCAAGGAACAGAGAAAGGGAGGCGGTACGATAACTATGGAAGAAATGAAATGAAAAATGAACAAACGTTTCACCACAGTCTATTAGTTAGTGTGTGTGTGTGAAATATTGGAGTAAAAAAGCCATGCTCGTTTGTACTGAGCCTACTCTGTGTATTGGCCATGGTTCTGACTATACAGTTGCAATTTGCTCAAGAATCCTACCTACCTTTGACTTTCCTTTGTGTGTGTGTTCTCGCAATGGTGTGGTTGTGTGAAATTCCTCTTTCCCCCCTCCTTTCTCCTTGTGAGGTACACGAGGAGAATATGAGAGGGAAAGGAGTGAGAGAAGTGAAAAAAGCTTTTAGTCGACGACTACACCAGTCAGTCTGGACAGGCCGAGGAAGGGAAACATAATGGAATTCGACAGCTGTAAGTGTGAAGCTCAAGGAAAAGAGAAAGAGAGATGGGGAAAGAGAAATGGAAAAATCTTTCTCCTTTTTCCTTTTTCTCCCCTCCTTTTTGTTGCTTTCCTCTTCAGCCTTTCCTCCTCCCTCTCTTTTCTCTCTCCTCTTCCACTCCGCCTTGTTAGCACAAGAAGACAAGAGACAGTCCCTCTTTCACGGTAGACACACACAAACATACACACGGGTAAAAGAGAGAGAGAGAAAACTTGGTTTGGAAGAAAAGGTCAAATGGGAGGAGGGAGCAGTTTTCTTCTTCTTTCGTCTCTTCCTCATCCTCCCTGTCTACTCATGTGGAGAGTGAAATGGAGGTTTGTGTACTGAGCTGGGTTGTGTGTGTGCGTGTGTGTCACACACACACTGTGTGCAGTGTGATACATCTCTTACTCAAGATGACTAGGACTGAGAGAGAAGTTTGAGCTTTTTATCTAGTAAAGATAGAAGGGGGAGAATATAGTCCACGGGTTTCAGGGAGAGAGAAAGCGGGAGGAGGACAAAAGGTTCCTCATCATGGGGTACCGTTTGTCAAAACTCATCTGGCTTTCCCTCCCGTCCCGCCCGCTCACAATTTACCTCACATCAATTCATCTTTACTTTCACCAGTGGAGCACCACATAAAGTGAAACTTGGCGTGTGATTCTCAACTTGAGACACACACACACTAGCCCCATTTTGAAAAGCCACAGTGAAATCTCCCTTTCTCTCTCTTCTACCTACACTGTCCACTCCGTCTTGTCTGTCTGTAAAGGCTCTCTATTATTGTAGGGACGCCTTTCAAAATAGAAAGCTTTTCACCCAGCTTCAGGCTGCTATCTCTCTCCCTCCCTGCTGCTTACAGTACTACTAAAGGATGAGACCCAGTTTAAAACACACACATACCGCATCCATACCAAGATTGTCCAGAATTTTAAATTCCATACAGTCAAATATTCGAAAAATAGGGAGTAATGTCAAAGAATACAAATGCACTTTGCAACCAATACAGTCACAGTTATGTCTTGAGATGACTTTTTTACATAATAAAAATAAGAAATTCTTTCCATGCATATTTTATGGTAAACCGCTCTGTAATAGGATCTCCATATTTATGGAACGAACAAACGATAAAGAATTGTCCCCTACTAGTAGTAGAGGACAATTCCATTACAATAGTAGCAGAGGTTGTGACATGATGAATACGGTAGGCACTTTCAGACGGCGGAAATACGAATGGGATTTCTGACCAGTTTTCAAATGAAACAAAACAGTGTCTTTGTGTGTGCCTTTGACTGTGTGCAGACTTGGAAGGGATTCCCCACTGGGAAAAAGAGAGCTTTTCCAAGGGAAAGTTATTATTATAATATTTTCTATATCATAAAATAGAATTCCCAGCCCTACTTTCATCATCATGTACACACCACCCAACAACAACAACTGCTGGCAAAGTTGTGAAGGAATTTTCCCAACTTCCGCCATATACCATTAACCAAAGCTGAATAAAAATTCAAAAATATTTTTTTTGCATACAATGTGAAGGGGGAAAGAGGAATAAAAATACGATTGTGCACAAATCCCATGATTTTCATACAAATTTTTTTCATATTGACACAATAAAAAAATTAATTCTCTCTTTCTCATACAAACTTGTATGAGGTCACCGCCACAGCTGCACTGACAATACATTAGAATGTCAAAATTTTTCCTTTCAAATTGAACGCGGAGAGTCAGGTCTGTCCTCATAGCGCAAAACTAATTCTATTCAGAAGAAGGGAGATGTTAGGAGAAGGAATCATTGGAAGCTAAACTAAATGTCACCGAAATACCTAGAAAAAAACTAATAGAATTAGATGGTTGAACGGACACACACACGCTTCGTAGTCAAAAATAAAAGTGATCGTTGGAAAAACAAATTCAAGTGGCTTTGATCTGACTTTCACTGTTCAGCTTTCTCTTTCTTTCTCAATATACATAATACCAGCTGCTTGACTGGTCATAGTCCGAAGACTCTGTGAAGGTTGACGCATCTTCTTTGGCCAAAAAGTCTGAGAAACATTCTTGTGGTTTTCCCAGCCTCTCATCTTTATGTATTGACCTCTTTTTTTGACTCCCTCTCTCTCTCTCTTGTATATCGAGGGATACATAAATAAATGATGGGCTATGTATATTGACTGGGGCGAAAAAAATCAAATAAACCATCTTAGTGGGTAGCCTCCACCACTGTCTTCGTGTATGTAGTGTGTGTGTACGTATAATACACTTACCTAACGGCAAGAGCAGGACTAGAATAAAAAAAAGGAAGACTCAGTATCCAGCTTTTGAGGACTTAGAATAAATTATTCAGTGGGACTCAACCGTGGCCTTTTTTTCCCTCCACATCCTCTCTCTCTCTTTCCCCTTTCTCTCTCTCTCTCTGCTACTTTCTCTGGCAGCCAATCATTTCCTATTCCTCTCATAGTCAAGAAGATTTTTTGTGAACTAGAAAAACGGCATTTCTCTACACATACACACGCACACACAGGCACAAGGACCGTGGATACCATTAATCATATTCCAGAGTTAAAATTCCTGTTACTCTTACCATTTTTCGTACAGTCTCTGGACAGACCAGGGATATTAAGATGATCGTGGTATTTTTTGAATAGTTACGGTAGGCTTGGGTTGGTCGCTATTTGGATACGGAGTATTTGAAAAAGGGGAATACTGTCAAGCTCAATCCTCTTACCTCTACAGATACATGTAATTTGTTTCCTTTTTATATGTACGCTAATCGATAATCACCAAATTCCTGCATAGGCAACATACCCCTCACTCTACCCTCAATGTGTGTGTCTGTTTACATAGTGTTGGTTTGAGTGTGTGTGATGTGTGTGTGGAGGGAAGCATTGTTCTTTATCCACTGCAGGAATTGCATTCATTGTGCAATTCCTGCAGTCGACAGGACAAAGAATATTTTATTTTCACTGTTTTTGGGGGAAGACGGTGAAAGTGTAACGAGGTTTTTGTCCAATTTTTATTGCTTTCTCTTTTGTCACCAATACTATTTATGCCCAATATAAAACTTGTAAATAGTCAAATAGAGGACTGGCAGAAGCTTGGCTGTGGGTCATCACTGCGGTGTTCATTTTTCATTAATTTTCACAAAAAATGATCATTGTTCCTTGACTTGATTTGCTAGAATTTCTAGGCTATAATTAAACATAACTTTCCCAAACATTATCTCGTGAAGATTTACAGCTTAGAAAAAGGAAATCCAGCAAGAGAGAGAAAGTGTGTGTGTTTTAGAAAAGTCCTTGGAAAAAATTGACACAACATTGGCAATGTTAGATTGGACACCCGAGGTCATTCACAAATGTCCATGTTCCATAATTCCTGTACAAGCTGTAACAACGGAGACAGTGAACTGTCATCCAACGTTAGTCCATAATTTATATCTGACTCCATTAATTATATTAATATATTATTGAGACACTGCACCGTCTCTCCGTCATTCTCCATTCTTCTCAAAAAAAAAACACACACACACAACAAAAGAGGATGGGATAGACAAAAACAAAAAATGTGAAGAAGCAACTTTTTTATAAGAAATATTATTCCCTCCTCTCCCTCTCTCCCTTCTTCTCTCTATTGACATTCACGATGGTGACTGTGTATAGTGGCTGCACGTAAGTGAGTTAAGTCAGCTTTTTCCTTTCATTTTCCTTGCTCCAGTTCTGGCTGCCAAGAAAAGGAAAGAGCGAGAGAAAGAGGGAGAGGGAGAGAACGACGGAGAAGGAAGGGAGTCTTGCCTCATAGTCATCCTCGGCTGACTTTTGTGTTCTCTTAGGACTAGGCCATGTTGTTAAACATTTAGTAGTTTCTGCAAGATACACACAACCAAGCCACACACAACACACACACACACTGGATGAAGAGGAGAATTCATTGCCGCAGGATTTTCATGGCTTAGGACACTTGCTTCTCCATCCCATCAATATTACGCTACATTCTTCTCCTCCTCTCTAAAATCCTGTAGCGCTTCTCACTGAGATACGCCCAGCGTCTCTAGAGGAGCACTTGGATGCACAACACATTGTCACGTTTGACATGGTTCAACAACTCATTCCATCCCGCCCACTTTTTTTCCTCCAAGGCCTCCTTAAATCTCAACCAGGAGCTTCTCTCCCCATCCTACGCCCAACCGTGCATACAAGTCACAGCTCAACACAATTAACCACTCACTTTCCTCACCTTCCTCCTTTTCCTCTTGAACCTATTTTTAGAATCCCGTCATCATTCATTAAAACCAAAAAACATTTCACCTTTTTTAAAGACGTGTACAAAGTCAACCATTTTGATTGACAGCAGAGCAGACATATCGTTAAAAACTATCACATTTCACGGTGATGACTTGGAAGCATAACAAATTACGTAAAAACTACTTTACGTAATGAGAAATCATTTAGAATATAGAGTGAAAGCGAAGGTATTTTATGCGGGGAGAAAATATCTGCTTTCCCTCCATTTCCTTCCCCTCGAGTCTCTGCACAAAGTCAGTGGTGTCAGGATATTTGAAACCTTTAAGGGATCACCGGCTGTCTCTCTCTCTGAATGTGTGTGTGTGAAGAGTACTGATGTTGTCAGGGAAGCTCAAAGACTTCAGAGAGAAGGTTGTGAGAATTGTGTGGATGTAAAGGGGGAAAAGTGGAGTACAAAGACCAACTTTGCATCACAATAGAATTGAGATAATGTTTGCGTGGAAGGGCGGGTGTTACAAAGAGTCCCAATTTTTTTCATCCGAACCCAAAAAATTTGTATGTATAACCTAAAGTTTTTTTAAAAAAATATTTTCCTCGGGGTAAACTTGGGGAAAGTAAAAAAAGAGATGTGTGTGTATGGGGAAAGTAGCATGGGGAAAGAAAAAAGTGAAAAGGTGGAGGAGGAGAAATAGACAGACAGTGGGTGAGAAGATTGATGTCAGAGATTTGTCTGCATTTTACAGGATATCATATGTTCAAAGGCCATTGTACACACAGCAAACCTGTTTGTGTGTCTACCTTTGTTTGCTTAAAGAATTCACACGGCTAATTTTTGCAGATGTGGATCAGCCCTTAAAAAATTTCAAAAGGAAGAAAGTTTTTAAAGAAAAAAACGAAAGGTGATTTTCCAAAGGTTCATTCTTCATCCTCTGTCATTTTTGAGGAGAAAGTAAGGCACCATGTGTGTGTGTGAAGAGAAAGAGAACAAATGTTGGGATGACATGAAATTTGGAGAGAGATTTTTCAAGAAGATTCGAGTCTAAGAAAGAAAAATTCACATTTCTCTTCCATTCACTTTCCCCTACCACCAAACCACACACTAATAATCAGCATCAATATCAATTTAAATGTAAAATAGACGTGGAAAATTTCTCTAGCCCAGGCAACCTAACCCGATCTCCAATATTCACCTCGGGTAAGAGGAATTGAAGAAACTAATCCAAGAAGACTCTCTCTCTCTCTCTCAGTCAGCTTGGGATGACTGGAGGTAGAGACTCTCCTGGAATTTGAAAGCCAGTCAACTTTATACAGCACACTTGCCCTCCACACACACTCTCCCGCACTTTATGGCCAGTCCTCTTTCTCCAATTTCCAATTCGAAAGATGCTTCTGAGAAGAGAGAGAGAGAAAAGGAGAGGAGAACTGAGTAGAGTGGTGACATTGGAAATGTTTCCTCAGTCTATCTTCCATTCGTTCCCGTTCCCAGCAATTCCCTCCTAGACTACAGAAAGATTTTGATAGGATTGAGCTCAAAACGTGGTTTCACACACACAGTGGAGAAAGTTGGGTGTCTGTGTGTACACCATCAAATTCCATCTCAATTTCTATTTTACTCAATTCAACTCTTTATATACACACAGATGAAGGTTATAGGGAAGGGGAGATACGTCGGGCTATCCGGGCCGGGCTCTAGAAAACGTCTTGAGGTGGTGTGACAGAGAGGGAGAGGGAAAAAATCTTATCATTATATTATCATCTTGTCAAATATCCTCTTATCGACAGATGCTGGATACCCGACATCCAACTTATATAACACAATCGTCTGGCAGGGAATCGGGGGAGTATAAAGGAAGACACACGTTCCTGGCGCGAGATATGTTTTCGAAGGAGGCGTTTAACAATTTTTTGTGACCAGGGCGTTGACAACGACAATTGCATGGCCCATGGACATGCTGCACCATCATGTCAACTCTGCTCTGGTCTTCATTGTGATGGAAGATTCAGGATGGGATGGAGCAGGGGCTGTGGGGTTGAAAACGTATCTAGTCAATCAAATGCGGTTTGGAATGTAGAAGCAGGGAGGATGGAAGGAAGGAAGGAGTAAAAATGTCACAAGTACTACAGCCACCTTTTCCTCCTCCTCCTCCTCTTTTGCTTCTCGCTCTCCCGATTTTCTCTAATACTTTGACTCGCTCTTTCCCCTCCGTTTTTCTGCTGAGTACTGGACTTTTGCCAGACTTTGGTCAGCTGTTTCTACCTCGAATAAATTCGAGCAAAAGGAAATATATTTCTTTATCAGCCTCCGTTATTTTTTTGTGTCCACACATACACACAAACTGGTGTATCTATGGATGGAGAGAGAGAGGAGAGAGAGTGTGTGTGTATCTCTTGTCAGACGTGAACATTCACTTGGAACTTCTTAAGTCAAAGCTTATGTACAAAAGAGTGAGAGAGTCCGTTATGGAGACAGGGGAGGAGGAGAAGAATTATTTTACAGTTTCCACCATAAAGTTGGTCTTAGTCTCCGCTAAACGGGGGTATGGTCAAAATGGAGAGAAACATTTATTTGTCAATAGAAGAATAAGAGAGCAGAGATACAGATGTATCTCTCTCTTCTCTCTCCCTCAGTTTCTGTGTGTGTGCGGACGGTTGTGTAATGTAACGAGGGGGAGGGCTATTAATTTTCCGGCCTTTCCAATATCAGACCGTCCAACACACACAGACAGGAGAAAGAGAGCAGAAACATGGAACATTTCACCATTGGGTTGTTCACTATCCGAAAACTCTCCCAAAGAATTTGAACAGAAGTGGAGTGGCTCAGCCCAGCTTTTCCAAACATTTATCTTATTCCAAGTCGAATTTTATTTCAGTCTGTCTGTAGATTTAAAAAGAAATGTTCTCTTTTTGAAAGAGGTTAAGAACTGCATCATCACCTTCTGAGTGGTCCTTTCAAAAGCACTCTCTTTGTATTTTACAATTTATATCGTCAAAGATTGCGGTAAATCGGGATAGAAATTTTTTTTTACTATGAGTCTAGACGGTATTTAAAATATTTTTTTAAAAAATTTGACCTCTGCAGATGATTATTTCAAATTGATTCAGACAATGCGTCAAAATATTTCATGGTACATTTCATTGTTAAACAAGGCTTAGGAAATGCATGTAGACACTCAGAGTGGATTTGTTAAATTTCAGGCTTTAGTGTTCTGTCAATTTCGTGGTTGGATTCAATGTAAAGGTTGAGGGATGGTCAAACTCATTGAGACTTTTCGAATCGTGAGATTACTTTTGAAATCACTTTCTCCGGAGAAAAGGAGAAGAAAGGGGAAAGGGAATTCCTTGTTGATTGACTTTCTAAGCTTAGCTCCCAAGTATTTACTTGATGGACAATGGACGATCAACAGTTGTTGAGACATGTATAATCTCCCTCAGGATTAGAAATAATCAACTCTGTCAAGGTATTGGCAGAGAGAGAGAGAGAGAAAGATATGAACTGGGATGTGTGTGTGGATACTAAATGGACAAGGAAATGAGGAGGGAGAAGGAAAATAGGTGGAACGTGAAAAGACATGAAAATACTTTCCCCGTCCCATCCATCTATACAGTTGAGATGATCAGAGAGAAAATGAGAAAGAGAGTGGGTCAATGTATTGTTCCCATCTTTGCTCCACACACACAAACTTTGGAATGACACAAAGGATTCACATGCCAACACATATACATATATACTTTCTCTCTCACTTTCTCTCTGTGTGTTCTGGTTACCTTTGTAGTAGGTTAATCCTCCAAGATTTTCTCCCTGTCTCTTATCCTTTTCTCTTTAATTCCTGAAGATACAAGGTTCGGAATGCCCTTCCTTGGCACAGGGCACTGAATTGTGAGGAGAGAGAAAGAAAGGATTTCTTTTATTTTCTCTTCAACTTGTAAAGTTTTCACAGACACACTATTTTTCCTCCGGCTCGTTATACCTCCCTCCTCTACCCGTATGCCGTGTGTGTATGGTTATGCACAGTTTTCTATTGTGGCCATCAAGAAGAAGGAAAATTCTTTGATCTTCAATCCCAATTCCTTTCCTCAGTATATTAATATGAGAATCCTTTTTTCTTACGTTATATACATGGAAGAGCAGTGTGGGTGTGGGTGTGTGTATGCGTGTGTGTGTTTGTCAAATCAGCCAAGTCAAAAGTTTAACTCATTCATGTCACTCTTGAAGATTTCTCCGGTCTACTTCCTTCTCCTCCACTCCCTCCATGCTTAATGGGACTATAAAAATCAGCTCTATTTTTCATTGTGGAGAAAATCATGGGTAAAAGTAATCACCTCATGTTTCCTCATAAATCAGCAAAAATAGAGAAAGAGAAAGCAAAGGGAAAGACGAAAGAGAGAGAAAATTTTGTACTAAAACAAGAATGATCCAAGGGAAAACTTTTCATTCCAAATTTTTTTTATTGAGACGAAAATTTGACGAAAGTTCATAGAACAAAAAAACTTTTTGGCAGACACAAAAGACACTCACATTTTATTACCATTTGTCAAAATTAACTGAGGCTTCAGAAACAATTTTTTTGTGAAAATACAAACAATGGTCGTTACATAATTCACGATGGAAGGAAAAAGGGAAATATTATGAGAGAGTCATCTTCTCCTTCTCGTGTAGAATATAAAATCCCAGATTCTGCGAGACTTGTGATGAGGATATTTGGCTCATGAATGTACATGAACGGGGAATGGCTGGTTGGTTGCACAACTCACAAAATTCTGACCAAGTGGATGACAGACCATTGGGAAATGTGTGTGTGTGCTTACGAGCATGGAGATATGTGGAGGGGGATGGGGAAGGATGATGATTTTCGTATATTACATTTTCACCCAAAGCTGATTATATGTTTGGGAGTTGGTGGTTGTGGTAATGGTCGGTGGTTGAGTGGTACCCTCCTCCTCCTCCATTCTCTTTCAAGTCTGGCTAATGGTCTCCTTTTATCATTTTCAATATTGAATTGCTTCGGCCCTTGCGAACCATTCGTCGTCCTCCACAAATTACCTATATCCTCATCATCAAGACTATATCCTCCACACACGTACAGTCACACTAACACGCATTCACAATGGCAGTCGAGGTAGCCACAAACTGTAGACATTAATTAAGGATACTGAACATATTTTCATTTTCTCCCCATTCCCTATGACTCCCCCTGAATTTAATTAAGAATGTGAATGTAATAATCCCCCTCTCTTCATTAGAAAAATCCTGTAATGCCATTTTGTATGAATTTTCGAAGAGAATTTCAAAGAGAATGGGTGTTACACAGTGACCACCATCCTGTTTTATTGTACTTTAATCAGTATATCTAAAAATGGGTTACATGAGAATGGAAATGGCGTAGTTGAGGATTGTGCAGAATATTTCAAGTACGCAGTTAGTTGTAGTTCAAAGGAATGCGAATGACAGTCTTGTAGACAGTCGGAATTGAGAAGGAAAATTTTGTTAAAAGGCTTATGAATAAAAAAATAAAGTACAATCAATGCTAAAGCAGGCGAAAACGAGTGAAAGTGATGAAATATTAATGAAAATCATCTTTCTCTTATCTCCGTTAACTCCCTTTTCAGTTTCCTGGCAGAGATATCGTACCGTCATAATTTTTTCCAATTGAGAAATGTCAATAGAAATGAGTTGATTCAGAGTAACACCGAAATGGATTTAATTTGATTGTGGATTTTAGTCTGGAACTCTTCTTTTGAGCTCCTGGGCAATTGAGACATCAGGCAGATTGTTGAGTATTCAAAAGAGGGGATCCACCGCAGATCCATGAAAGAGAAGATTTCAAATAGTTGAAAATGTCAATTAGGTGTGTATAATGGAGAAGTAACTAATTAATAAAACGAATGAGACTCTCTTTATCTGTGTGTGTGTGTACTGTGTATGGTGACAGTAGCAAAATATTTCTTCGTTCAAACCTCAATCTGTCCACACAAAAAGGTGGATCACCAACTCTTTCTCCCTTTCTCTCTCTTTCTCGAGTTCCATCCAAAGTGATCCTTCAGATTCCATTTCAGTTTCGATTTTCTTTCTCCCTCTCTTTGGCCACACACACGGTACACCCATCCCTATCAAATTCTTGTGTACAACACATTCAATGAAAATGCTACACCAAGTTATGTCTGTCTTCTCTGTATATTAGCAATTTAAAATATGCAATACACATTCACCTACAGCTACTCTTCTCTATCTCTTTCTCTTGTAAATTAGTAGGGTTGTCTGAATGGATTTCAAGTACCTGGCAGTACCTACCCTCACATTTTCCAGACAACTCCACTCATGGCACATGGCATAGCATCATTTCCATAGCTCCCACATTGCGAGGAGAGAGAGTGTGTGTGTGTACATGAGTGCCAACAACAAGAAGGAATCTCTCATGCAAGATTTGGTCACAAATACCAACACACACACACACAAAATGAAATATTGATTTCCCCTTGAACATGAGCAAGTAGACAATTTATCCGTTCACACTTTTATTATTCAAGGAATGGCAACAATAAATACGAAACACACACACACCCTCCTTTTCTGTTACTCACACACACACACACACAAGTGTGCTGTATACAAACTATTTCATTTCAGCAGAATTAATTTATGGCTTTGTTTCTCCCTCCACTCTTCTCTTTGTTGTTCACGTAGTACAGCCTTACACACACATATTACATATAAATATACGCGTGTGTATGTGTCGGATAAAATTTATAGCGGAATCGATAAATGTATCCATCCATTTGAATGTGAAGTGGAATCCTCCAAGATTTTTTTTCCAAGTCATTTCCATACATTCTCTTCTCCTTTCCCCTTCAACTCACAATTCAATAAGTCAAAATTGTGCCACTAGAATTTTTACAAAAAGCTAATCGCTAATGGACACTAAAAATATGGATTCATTCTACGAATGAACAATTTCCCCACTGTTGTATGATAAATCATGTTACTTATGCAAAAAAAATTTTTTGACCTATTTCACAGAGGACGAGGGGGACGACCTAAATTTACACGTGACCCGCTACCGACCCGAAGGTGAGTTGTCTTAATTCATACACTTTCTTACATTCTATAATACATGTCTTATATTTTAATGTGATTATAAACAATGGCAATTTTTATTTATTTGATTTGCAGAGCTCGATAAGCTCACCAAAACGACAAAGTTCAGTAAAAAAGAGATTCAACTCATCTATCGAGGCTTTAAGCAGGTAAAAAAATTTGTTTAATATTTAACAGTTAAAATAGTTTGTACCATGAAAGTGAAGAAAGTTGGCATATTGTCGTAATAATTCTGCACCAAGTTAATTAGGTCACATTTCTCATGACTTATTCCCAATCTTAGCATTGAAATTACAAACATTGGGAGTTCAGGTACAGTTCAGCAGCTGCAAAGTTAATTTAATTAATGTTCCGATAACTAACTTTGTGAGAAAAATATATTGGATTTCTTTACTCTACCACTCTTTTAGCATTCTCACACCTCGCACTTTATGTGAATGCGTGTGTGTGTCTGGGAGTAAGGGATAGTAATACAAATAAATTCAACAAACTTTTGAAGATTGGCCAACAGGGATTTTGAACATTAAAACTTTTTTAAGGGTTTCCTCCTTCCTCCCTCCCTCCCTCCAGGAAAGGAATATCCTTTCTTGTGCTCATAGACCATAAAAGGGATTTTCAAGGGTGTAAAAAGAATGTTACAAATTGAATTGATACATCATCAACCAAAATCTTGTGCATAAAGGCTGTCAAAAATGCTAGAACCGTTTCAATACGGAAACTTTTGAAGGGATCTTTTCCCCCATGAAACACATATGCATCCCGTACATATCACATTATGATCTGGGACCACTACACTCCCTAAATCCATGAGGGGATTGGAATGGGAGGTAATTAAATGAAGATTGAGCAAAATCGATCTCTCCCTCCCTCCTCCTCCTCTCCACATAAAGTAATCAATATAAAACTTTGACTAACGAATAATCCAGGAGGAGGAGGAAGTAAATCAGGAATCCCATCAAAAATGACAAAAATGTTCAAATAAAAAATCCATGTAATTTTTAATTTACAACTCTTTCTCTCGCTCAACCATTTTGCACAAGCTGTGCATACTATGTACCGTTAAATGGGGTAATATCGGCCACTTTTTCCGAAATTTTGACTTTGACGGCCTGTAGTTTTTTAAAGAGTGAAAATAAGGGTTCTATTCAATTGGAAGAGTTGTAGTCATGCTA
>WJFB01001141.1:0-36930 GCA_009870185.1 Pygmarrhopalites habei
GAAAATTCTCCTGGACTCCTCCCCTCCCCTCCCCTCATTTTCAAATTTTTTCGCTTTCGCGGAGGTACAAAATTTGAAAATGAGGGGAGGGTTACACCTATGAAACAATTCCGTACTTTTTGTTATTATTTACTTGTTTTGGTGACATTTGACCTTGCTTGGCCGATGCCTAATTCGGCTTTGTCAATGGGGGAGACGTTGAGCAATTCCTCGGACAAGCTACATAAACTTGCTCGACATTACAGTACAATTGATGCTTGGGCGATTCTTAATTCTTCAGACTATCTCCAATTCTATGATCGCAAGTTGCATTACCTTGATGATCATTACAATAAGATTTTGGACCTTGCTCAAGAGTAAGTCTTACTTTAAAATTTTCAAGTGTTTTGTACGTATGTAGTTGTAATATGTTTTTGTTTTTAAAAAGGTACAAAAGGATTGCTAATGAAGGAGTAAAGAATGAAGAAGTGGTCCAATACTTGAGTAAACGTATCAGTACGTTAGAAGATAACCTTAATGAAGTACAACTTTGTTTGTATGACGAGAGAGAAAATTATGTAAAATTGGTTGGTGAAAATGAACAATTAAAGGTAATGTCAATATAACATGTTTAAAAAATAGTTTCATGACTTAATGACGCTATTGCATGCATGTTAATACGTATTTATTCGTATTAACGAGTTGACTCTTGTTTACATTTAATTAGTTGGAGAATGAAGATTATCGTAGGAAATTCCAAGCTGTTTTGTTTATGAGCAAGATTGACGAACGGGATGTTTCCTTATTCATGAAGAAGAATGCTAAAGCTGCTGAATTGACTGACAAGATGGTCGAAATTAAAGAAGAAATTATAAAATGTAAGATGATTCACATATTATTAGGTATCCTAAAGAAATTAACTCACTGAATCAATATTTTTTACATTTGTGTTACAGGTAAAGGGCCTAAAAAGAGTCAATACGAGTTTAGTAATATAGTAGTTAAGAAACAAGTTCAAGTATTAGAAAATCATATCAAGGAGTTGACAGCCTCTCACCTTGATAAAGAATATGCCTTAAAAGAGCATCTCAAACTTTTACTGGAAGAGAAAGAAACTCAGAGGGATGAATATGAGAATCGTTTGAAGAATTGTGTTGACAAGTAAGTCCTTTCAATTCTGCTCTACTCTACTCAAGCAGAAGAATACGACTCAATTTTCCTTGTCTCTACATTCTAGTGTTAGGGAGTCCAAAGATCTTGTACACAAGTTGGTTTTGGAGAATGTACAAACCGGACAGAAATTCCTTGCTGCAGAACAAGACTGGGCAAAAGAGAGAGACAAGCTATTGAAATTACTCACACAGACTGATCTCGAGACATTAGAACCATTTTCATCAACTTCCAACTGCCTTTTAAGACGAAGTAATTATTTTGATATTATTATGGAGAGTGTTTAATGTCTAATGACCAATACAGTATGCTAGAGTTAATGTTTTGTTTTTTGTTGTTTCTTTTTTTTGTGTAGGAGTTTCAGATGACTCAGAATCTGCAAGAAGACTGAAGGAGAAGATTGCCCGACTAGAAGTACGACCATCAGTTACATAATTTTTTTACGCAATTAAATTAAATGTAATTCATATTATTTATTTTGGTACTATGAAGGGACAAGTCATGGAAAAAGAGAATCTCGTGGATGAGTACAAGATAAAATTCATACGTATGGAAAAACAAATGTTTCGTCTACGAGAACTTGAAAGTGAAGTTCGTAAAGTTCACAAGGTTAGTAACACATGTCATATTATTGTTTCAAAAATGAGAGATAATAATAGCACCTTTATCACAGCTACCATATTTGTTTATTCATTCTAGAATGACGTCAGAAAATTGACAGAGAGAAATAAGATTATAGAGAAACGATGTGAGGAAATGGACACTCGACGGAAATTGGACAATGCTGGATTTCGTGAGGACATTGTTGGGGTTAAACAACTTTTGACTGCAATTGAGAGAAAATTTCGACTGACTCAATTAAAGAAAAAGAATTCAATTTCATCTCCCACTGAGTCTATTGGAGGAACAAAATCTGGAAAAATCGAACAAGTTCGAATTATTAGTGCACCAGGAAATGTTCCCAGTACAGCAAATGAAGAGGTAGACTCTGAAAAGGATACTTTAACTTGGGAAATGTTAAATCATCTTCTCCGTATTGCGGCTGAGAGGACTTGTCAACTTGAAAAACGAGTTAAATTAGGATGTCCAAATGCAGACGTGTAAGATTTTGAACTACATATCTAAATGCATATTAATACTCTTAATTTTCACTTTTTGCCTTTCACAAATTTTTTGCAAGCCAATGAAATCAATGATAATTCATTTGTTTGACACATTTCACGATTATAAATAATGTCAATTTGACTTACGTTAAATATCTACTAAGAATCATCTCCGACTACACATGTTATTTTATGTAGATTTTTTACGCATGATAGGAACTTATCCTCACTTTCTGTACATAATTTTTGTTGATAATTATATAATCATGATTTTTATACTGCAACTGAATAATGATGGATCTCAACACAAGTAACATTTTTTAAAATAAGCTTTACTGTTGTATAGAATCACATTCTCATACGTTTACATAGTGCAATACACACACACAATGCTGCTGACAGTGAGATAAAAAAGATTGAATCTTTCTATCATATTTATAATATCTGACATGCCAATTTTGTACACCCGGGTAAATACTTTGTACGATTATTTCAAAGTTGTGAATAATGCTGAGTAAGTATAAGTTTACTATAAGGTTACGGTATGCTAAATAACACGAACACACGCAAATTTTGAAAGTTTGATGATATAAAAATCGAGATAATAAAAAAGGTCGTTTTTTAAAAAGGTAAAAATATTTTTTTAAAGCTTATGAAATGTCTTTTGTCCGTTTGGTCTCTTTGCTGTAAGATAGTAATTTACATGGAGCATCAGATTCTTTCAAATTTCTTCAGATTCCATTATCGTGTGGGTCACAAGGTGGGACATGAGACCACCAACTGTTTCAAATGGGAGCTGTCAAAAAGAATTATTTTATGATTGTGAAACATGATATGACTCTTTCCTTTTTAATAATGTATATGACTTACAAAGCAAAATTTACAAGAATATGGTGTTTTTCCACCATGTGCTGAACTCTCATGACATTTCAATTGTTGAAGATTTGGGAAATGGAGAAAACAAAAAGGACACAAAAAATTTGTACGACAAGTTGAAAGCTCCATGTGAGCATCATAACTCTCTCGACTGTCAAATGGTTTTGTGCAGATCTGAGGTCAGAATTAAAAGTATAAAAATGTATTCAAATATTAGAACACTTTGTATGAGGGAAAATAATAATACCGTAGGTAATTTTTCTCACCTGACACTGATATTCTGGGATACTGGGTGAACTCAAGTGAGAATCCAAGTGGACAGCCAATGATTCTTTACTCAAAAATGTAATTTTACAGATGAGACAAGCCAAAGTCTTTTGTTGTTGTTGTTGATGGTTATGATGTTTCTGTTGCGGACTTGCAATTTGAGATTTTGTAGATTTGGAATGACGATTGGAAGTGATGACAGAAGGACGTTGATATTCTCTCAATTTGGGAGGATCCCAGTAGCCATTCAACAATTTCCTGAGAACTTTACAATTATTACTCTGTTGAGATGACCCCTTGACATTTGAACTTGTAATGATGGATGACAGACTCTTTTCCAGTGTCAGAGTTCTGTTGGAGTGCCTTGAACTCGTGAACCGACTACTCCTACTAGGACTGACACATTGTTGAGGAGAAGACGGTAGGAGTGGAGAAGTGGAAGAAACTGGAAATGGAAGTGATGACGAGTTGTGACACTGTCTCTTTTGTTCAAGCTCTTGTCCCTGCGATTGTTGTTTATGTTTGGATCGACTGGTATAGGAATTATTGTTGTTCTCATTTAAGAATTTGTACAGTAATTGTTGTTGGGATCGGGTCGAAGGATGATGACCCGATTCACTCAGTACACCCTGTGGATTTTGTTTTGATTGTGTGTGCAAAGGGATTTCAGATATCTTTTGATGATGACGAGGGATACTGTCCACATTGTGATTGTGATTGACTGGAGAATTTGATCTGTTGTTAACAATTGGACAGTAGGAAGAAGAATTGTCAACTAGTTCTGACCTTGGTGTTGTCGGTGAAGAAGCATTTATGACTGACGATGTGTCCCCATTTGGTTTGTGGTTAACAATGACACTTTTATTGTTGCATTCTTTGACAGTCCTCATAATCACTCTGAGAGGATAAAATTGTATTTAAGTAGGTACATTAAATCTTTACATAATAATAATGTTATATATTTATTTTAAGAAAATCTCTTACACAGTCGGCTCATCATCTGAATCTATTGAAGTATTTTGTGTTGAAATTTTCATTTCCACTGCATGTTTCTCCCGTTTGTGTTTGATGACTTCCAACTTGGAGGGGAAAGCTCTCTTACAGTACCTGTAGAAGATACACATTATTATTTTTAAAAATATAATGAAGTACTCTTTGGATTGATCCTATGAATAGGAGAAATGACACTAACCTGCAACTATGCCAAATGAATTTATTTCGTGATTTTCCCTCTAATTCCCCCCGTACCCTCATTTTGAGTCTTATGACTTGTCTTCTCTCTCGTCTTCTTCAGATTTTGTTCATCCTGAATTTGAAGATGGATTTACTTTCTTCCATGAGAATTCAGAATGGAAGGTGGGTACAGTGCGTACATACAAGACCCGGGTATCCTTCCGCGTGTACTCTGTTTAGCGCCGTAATTTTTAGAATCTCTGTACTCTCTCCTCTACCTCTAATGAACCATGTAGCAAAAATTTGGGCTTTTTGTTATAACACTTTTAACTTGATTTTCAAATCCACCTACTTACTATGAATTTCCTCTTCTGGAATTTATGATGTAAATAGACACGAGTTTGGAACAAGACTGTGTCTTCCTCCTTCTACCCTTTTTACAAAATCAATAAATCAATCAAACTGAGATGTGTGTGTTCTCTGTCTTGTGTGTGTGTGTGTGGATGGGAAACTGTTGGGAACTGTGGATAGAAACCGAAGGAGAGCTGGTTTCCAGAATTGTCAAAGTATTTGCCAGTAAACCAAAATTCAAAAAATGCACACTCCTTATATATAGTATTTATGTATTGACCAGACCATGTTTTTGTTGTTGTGTGATCATTTAATCATCTCCAGTGAAATATTTTGTGTACCCTCTGTCCTGAGACACCACCCGGTTTACCGATCCATTCCATTCATGTTCATACCGGTTGGAATGGATCAATAACTCGTACATTATGTGCTATACACATGTTAAGTACTAGGTACCTTCAAACTCGTTTAATTGACTTTTATCGATTTATTGGAATTTTTATTGATTTCCTATAGACATCATCTTGATCCAACATGAACTCAAAGAAATATGAAAGGTCTACCAGAATTTCTTATTCAGAGTATACCCAAAAAATGTCATTTTGTAAGTATACCTATATTTATACATGGAAGAATATTTTTCTTAAAATATTACAAACACAATAACACACACAAACTGTGGGTGTGTTTGAGTGTGTATGTAAAAGGACAGATAGTTTCCAGTGATATTTTTTATGCAGCATAAGTAAACACAAGGGAGATCCATATGTGTGGCGCTAAAAAAAGTATTACAGAAAATTTATCAGTGACAAAATTGTACAAATGTTTCAAAAATTTATTTGGTGTATTTATAACAAAAGTCCATTTCAACTTTATTTATACAATATATAGAATTTGAGGTTCACGTTTCATCCTATTTCCAGCAGAGTCAAAAATACATTTATTTTTGGCTAGTGAAATTTAATGAGATGTTGAGCTAAAGTCAATTCCTTGGCAAAAAATAATTTACACACATGACACTTGAGTTGTGTTGTACTTGTGGATGGGAGGGAAGAGGAACCAACTGTTTTCCTCACATTACTCAACATTTGACATAACTCATCAGTCCTTTTCCATTCGTTCAGACATCCATTTAGAATCCGTTGATCTGACTCGTCAAATATAATTGTCCCAATATTTGTCATCTTTTGTTTTGTCTGTGTTTCCGGAGGGAAATTTAGTGAATTTTCCAAAGAATTATCATCTTCCGATTCTCCTCCTTCAAATTCAGGTACATAATCATCTTCCACTACACTATCTTCATAATTCGCTTCTTCTACTTCTTGCTCTTCAGTTTCCGTGTTCCCTCCAGTCTTTATGATGGACACTTTGTGGTTGAGTTTGGATAGTCTACTTGGATTTCGTCGTACACTACTACTACTAGTTGTGTTGTCATGATTTGTCTGCTCACTTTGCTTCATCCCTAATTTCTTTGGGGATATTTTGACAGACTTTACAGTCGGAGGAATTTCTTCAGGGTGATAAATTTTCATATGACCATTTAATTTGTCCTTCCGGGTAAAACTTTTATCGCATATTGAACAAACAAATGGCTTCTCGCCCGTGTGGATCCTCAAATGTCTAGAGCGAGAGAGAGAATAAATTGTCAAAACCGTTCTTGAACAGACTTAAATAGAAATATTTTAACTATTAAATCAAATCCCTACCTGGATAATTTATCCTTTTGTGAAAATGACATGTCGCACATTTCACAATTAAATGGCTTTTCTCCCGTGTGGATCCTTTGATGACAAACTAATTTTGCTCTTAAAGCAAAGGTCTTTAGGCAAACTGGACATTCATACGGTTTCTCCCCAGTGTGACTCCTCAGATGAACTGCAAACACAAACAATGATAAAGAACATTAGGCTTAACTACTCAAATAGTATGACAAGAATGAATTTTGATTCAACTTCAAGTTAATTACCACTTAATTTGTCCTTCCTTGCAAACTTGGCATCACAATGACTACATGAAAAAGGCTTCTCGCCCGTATGTGTCCTCATGTGTAAAATATGCTTTGTGGTGGAGATGGCTACCCGTCCACAAATGTCACAAATCAAAGGTTTCTTGTCTTCAATTTTTTTCCTTCCACGCTTTTTCGGTATCTTTGGAGCCACAATTTTCTTTTTCTTTCTTCCCCTGACTGGAATTTCGCTCGGTACGATATCCATATTTTCTCCTCCTAAATCTTCTGACACCAACGGTGCTTCATTTTCAACTTCTTCCATTTCAAGTTCGTCCATTGTCAACAAATTCTCCAAAAAATTTTTTCTGGATCTTAAAAGAAGCCACACAAACAAGGACGTCTAGGCTACACTATAATATGCTTCCATAAGGGAAATTTCTCTCTTCGTCTCAGAGACGACGTCTCTATTATTAAAGAACAAAGGTCAGTACAATCGACAGTCATCGAATGAATCGAATATGAAGAATGCATTTCCAGTTTTTCATCTTTACGTGAATGATTACGTGCAAGATAGATGTAATGCAGACCTCTGTAGACTGTAAGTATTTTTAATTTGTAAAAATCTCTTACACAAGATTATATCCAAAGACAAAACCTTGTTCTGAGATGAAACACAGACAATATTACAAATATTATCCAGTCAAAAAATTATTAAATGCATTCTCTCAATGTCAGTATGTGGGTAAAGTACAATATCAGGTACTCAAAAAAATTAGTAATAAAATGAAAAAGAGGAAAAATCCTCTTCCATGACGTGATCTCAATCCGACACAAGGGATAGCAAATTGACACACCACTTTTTTGACTGATCCACTCTTCCTTCATCACTCTCACACATCATGATCCCATATGATATTTCCACAACACAGAGGAAATTAATATTTTTTTGTGTACAAACAACTTAGCACGCAAAGGCTAACCACAGTCAAGATCAAGTTCAAGAGAGACAGAGAGAGAGATTTCAATAACAAGGAATCTCTACTACATTACAGCTATAAGATCGTCATATACCAAACACACATTCTATTCTATTCTATTGTGCTGTAACTAAACAGAATATAGAAGTAAGTACAAGGCCTGACTTTTTCCAGGAGTTTTTTTCCCATCTCTTTTCTGTACGTATACAGAAAGAGTAAAAAAACCGGTTTATGAAGACAGGACAACAGTCCGAATCCCTCATTCACATGGGTTGAGCTTGGAGCTATTCAAGCACAACGTCAATTGTTACGTAATTATTGTGTATGTTATAATACAACACACAATTTTACTATATCGTAATATTACATGTATATTTGTACACGTATATTATATGTATAAGGACGAAATATCAGTCTCTCAGATCATCATCAGGAAGACAGTGCACAGTTCCTTGTATCATTTTTTCCCACTTTTTAATTTTGTACATTTCACAACGGAAGCAAAAATAAGGACATTACAACGTCATATCCACAACAAGAGAGAGAGAGAGTGAGAGTGAGAAGAAGAAAAAATGTACACTCAACATTTTGTCTGTACACGCAAAAAGTTGGAAATTGTAATGAATTCACAGTGTAATCTGTAATTGTATTCTATCCTCATTCACAACAATAAAATCCAGAGTTGCAGAGTGTTCCCCCATATTCGTCTACAATGGATATAATCCAGGAGGTCAATTCCTCCTTTAACGATATTACTCCTGGGTCAGTTTTACCCTTGTTAAATTTGACCAGTTCTAAATATCCACTGGATAATTTGACAAAGTCATCATCGTTCGAGAACAGTCAACAACAATGGTTATACTCGGATATCCTCATTACAACCACAACAATTTACCTCCTCACCCTGACGACATTTCTAGTGACCCGGTCCTTAACCAAGTGTCCTAGTGTCCTTCGAGATGTTTTACAAATCTTTTTCGTCAATTCTACTCTGATACTCTTGTCTCCTCTTCTTCTCTCCTTGTATTCCATCCTCCTCCTTTATCGTGCAATATTGACTTTATATTTCAAATGGATTCTCCAGGACAAGTTGACCCTCATGGACTCGACGGATGTGGCATGGGCTTTTGAGAGTCATGCTGAATGTAATAATTTCACAAGCCTTTACATTCTTCAAGGGAATTGTGATGAAAAGAAAATTCAAGATCGGATCCTTCACAAATTGGTTCGGATGCGGGATGATGTGACTGATCATTTTGTGTATGAAAAATTAGGATGGTGTGCCAAGAAAAAATTTGGATTTTACTGTTGGGAAAAATCAGGCGAGGATCAGTTTGACGTGACCCAACATGTCCGACTTGTGAATGGACATGAAGGGAAGGAAGAATTCAGTGAGAAGGATATATTTGATGAGATTTCGAGGACAGCGGATGAACCCATGACTTCGGATCGTCCTCAATGGGAAATTTTGATGGTCCCTAATTTTAAGTATAATGAGAATGAGTTAAATAAGGTCAAGTATTATGCTCTCATCTTCAGAGTTCATCATTCCATCATGGATGGTAATTTCTTTTCAAAAAAGATGCTGGTATTTTGTCATAAAATTTTGTATTAATATATTTTATTTTTGACAGGAGTGTCAGCGGGTCATGTTTTAAAGTACGCTCTGGCAGATAAACCGGTTGCCCTCAGTGTTGACCCTTTGAAACCCCCAAAGGTCAACATATTTCTCAAATACTTGATGTACCTAAAAGCGGTGGTGGCTGGTCCTTCCAAACTCCTCACTTCCATGACAGTTGATGAAAACAATTGTTTTCATAAAAAACCTGTGAGTGGACCCAAAAATTTTGCATGGACTCGCCCTGTCCGGATGGACACACTGAAAGCTATAAAATTTAAAACAAAGACAACAACAACAGCAGTACTCATTTCTTCAATTGGAGGTGCTATTCGGAGCTTGGCAGTGAAACGAGGGTTGACTGTTCCAGGAAAAATCTTGGCAGCTCCGACAGTTGCTCTTCTTCCTTATCCAGACACTCGACCGAGGAATAGATTTGTTCTCATGCATTACCCGTTGGATATTGGATTGGGGAGCCCAGGAGAAAGACTTGATTTTGCTCATCAAACTGCTTTAGGATTAGCTGAAGCTCCGGATCCATTATTCAATTTTACGGTAGTCAAAATTGGTGGACGACTCCCGGCTTTCATTGCTGATTTTCTCATGGGAGTTCTTCATGCTACTTTCATTTTCTCCAATGTCCCTGGTAATTCTCAAGGTTTTTTTCGCATAAAATTAACTAACCTGTACTTACCTAATTAATATCATGGGTGATATGATAATATGCCAGGGCCCAAAGAAACTGCTTACTTGTTTGGAGGTCATCCGTTGATGGACGCTGTATTTTGGGTTCCTATCAAAAATTGCACAGGTAAAAAGAATGAATAAAAAATAAGTAACCAAATTATTAATTTTTAAAAATAATTTTCCTTCATTCCATAGGGATCGGTGCTTGCACTTTTAGTTACGACGGAAGAATTCGAGCAGCCTTTGTGAGTGACAAATCTTGTCTAACAGATGACGAGGATGTGACCCAGTTGGTCAAGGGGTTTGAACAGGAAATAACTACATTGGCAACGTCCGCAGGAGTGAAGGAGGATCAAGTTTTTTGGATTAGTAGTAGTATTTAGTAAATGAATCAGTCTGATCGCTTTTTATACCTAGTACATAGTATTGAGGGGAAATGGAGATTTAAGAGTTTGTGCAATATTTTGTCGTATGATTCTAATGATGACCTCGCTCTTTTCGTCAGGGGTTTATGAACTTCAACCTTACTTTTTCATTATTAGTGCATATCTGAACAGTGACATTTTCAACGAAACTGTCTCCTCACTATATTAGTCTTTGGATTTAGTTAATTTATTAAAGTATTATTACTGTACACTTTGCTAGAGAGTAATGTTGATTTAAAAGTATGTAAATACGTGTTGATAGTTAAATAGTACGTAAGAAATTATGTGATTAACGTTGTAATCCACAATATAATTATTTTTGTTGCTCAATACTGTACAGAGAGGTGTAAAATTTGTAGGACAGAATGACTCGCAAATATGCAAATAAATTTATTATCACCGCAAAATCCTTTGGCAAGTAACTCAAAATTATTTTTAAAAATCACTGAAACAACGTTCTCATTATTAGTTACCGTAATCAAACGTTGACTGCATTTGAATCCTAATCATATCGCGGTAACCTTATAGTATAATTTACCTTTTTATTTCAATATAACATGAGTCATAACATTGTGTGTGTGTGTCTACGCTATACTTAGCTGAGATTGATCGTGTGGCATTGACAATGCCCGTGATTTTCTCATTGAACTGAGAAGATAAAGAAATTGGAGTTTAAACAATTGAGATTACAAAAAATTATAGAAGATATGGATGTGTACATGTCATGTGTCATGTGTACAAATGATATCCCAGTACTTGAATATCAAAAAATCTGTTTGCTATTTGACTTTTCATTGGCAAAAAACTTGTTGAACGTTGAACAATAGTAAAGGACCTTCAACAAGTCCTAGTTTCGGAGACTGAAATTTGGAAATTTCTAGTGCCAGGGAGAGAGCTGCAAAAATGAACTGTGTCATCTTTGTAATTGCACTAATTGCACTCTTAGGATTATGCAATGGAGATAGATATTACAACACTGCACAACCACCACAAACATGTAAGAAGAAAAATTTTATTTTGTATAATCGGATTTATTCTTCTCGATTCTAAATTATGTGGTTTTTTGTATCAAGTTAGTACAGAATTTACATTTTGTATTTTTCGAATTCTGGAAATCTCATTTAATTCAATGGTGCTATCACAAATTCAGTATCTGGACATCTAAGCCACCATATATCTGTAGTAGTTTCGTTTATAAAGTAGAATACGCCAAAAAAAATCACAATATAATAATGAAATATTATACAAAAATTTTCAAAGTATTTACTTTATAGGTAATATTTTGATTTCCTTTGTAGTATAGTATTGTAATAGGTAAATAATTGGAAGGAGGGGGGACACATTAAGCTCACCATATCAGTTTCACATTGTCCATACAACTTTTTCTTCCGTTTCTTACCACAAATATATAGTGTATATTTTTTAATAATATATGTTGTATTAATAGTAACACTTAAATTTATGTATATATTGTATGTATTGAATCCGAAGAACAAACATAGGCTATACGATTTTTTACAGTAATTTTTACAAAAAAATATAATTGTAAGATTTTTGCAGAAATTGACTCGGTACTTTTTTTGTACTTGTCTCGTCTTACACTCATAATATGAGTCTCTCGCTCTCATACATATTTATCCATGTTATAATTCTTCTTCTTCGACGTTACACGCTACACAAGTACCATTAATGTACTCTTTACATGGAATCCTCCTACACCACAGTCTCTTCCATTTACATTTCAGTGCAGAATTTTGAGACCAACAGCTAGTTTACACATACACATACACATATACAAACATACATTACACACATTACAACTTCATATATAAGTAGGTAGTGTTTGTATTTCGTTAACATTTGTAAACTTCTGTTTAAAAAACCTGACCGTCATCGTCATCATTCTTGTGTTGGTAACATGAAGTTTTAAGTTCATTCACTAATGGTTTTTCAGCAGATACTATTATTAATTGAAGAATACAAGTAAGTAGATGAAGAATCCTTGTTCAAACATAAACAAGCCATTTACTAAGAGGATTCAGTTGCTGGACCACTACTACATTTTTCTCTTTTTTTGTTTTATTTTCCCAGGACTTTTTTACTCTTCTGTTATAGTGTCAAAATTATATTATTATTATTACTCTACGAAAAGGAGGGTCATCGTTCACAACATGACTAAACATATCCGTTACGAAATTTATAGAGGCCTAAACTATAATATCGGTTTACAATAAGTAGGTTGACCAAAATGAAAGGAGATTTTACATATAAGCATAAGGAAAGGAAAATGAGAGTGTTTTCTTTATGGACGCCAGCCAGATTCCTGATTTCCAGTGTCATTCCATTGAGTTGACCACATTGATCTTGGATAGAGACCAGTCGGAGGTAGGGTAGTAGGGGCATTCCCAAGAAGTCCTGTTCCTTTCATGTAGTTTGTAAATCGGCTAGATGTTCCCATCAAAGGATTTTGAACATTATTATTCATGCGATCCCCTGTTGAACCACTGTCTGCACTCAACCCTCCTCCTCTTTTGTGCACCACCAACGCATGGTCATGTCGTCGTCTATTTGATAGTGGAACAAAATTAGCCATTTTTTAAAATAAAATAAAAGGTATTTAATTAATATTTGATGAAAATAACAATAATAACTTACGTGAGAGGTGGTCTCATTTCGACCCACAACTTCTCAAATCCTAGTGGAATATTCTTCTTTAGTCTCCAAACATTCTTGACGAGCCGAGCAAATGAACTTGCCACCAAGTCTGTCTCAAAAGTTAAATGGACTTCTCTTCCAAATCGTTTCACTATTGGCTTTCCAAATTGTTTGATGGGCCATTTAATGAACGCCATGATTGTTTTGATTTGAGCTTCATTGTAAGCGTTTTGTCGCTCTTCTGTTGAATGACAAATTAATTACACACACGTTTGAGAATCGCATGGAAAATAACCAAGACACATGGACATTCACAGAAGAAATTTCATACATAGGTAATAATAAATTTTTATACCTATAGCCATTGGAGGAGGAGACAAGAGTCCTTTGAGAACAACCCGTTTACGAACATCTTGTAAACATTTGATTTCATCATGTACTTCAGCACTTGTCATTGTGGTCAAGAAAGATTCACTCTCATAGTGGAAAAAATTAATGGGAACATTGAAGGTTGCGGTTGACATCACGGTGTTGATGTACAACAAGTAAGAAAATAAACGAGATTTCAATTCTTCTGGTGTCCATGGCTAAATACACAATATGAACAAAACATACATCATTTTAAACTGTCTTTTACTATTTTTCGGTACTATTTTGGTAAAAGCTAGCTACTTTACAACAACATGAATACCATACCTTAAAGTCATTCAACTCTGAAGCCTTTCGTACAGCCTCTGGTATTTTATCAACATTGTACAATAGTAATTCTTCAATTCTATTCTCTCCTGATTCTGTCTCTGGTTGCACAGTCACCCCAACCATGTAGTGTTTCAGTCCAGCCAAGTAAGTTTGTGACCAATTCTGAGCCATTCGAACCCTTTGAGATTTTTAGTAAAAAAATACACTTGTAAATACACATGGCATAGGGTAGCATAAGGGGAAAATTTTAAAAAGATTTTGATTTTTTTTAAACAAAAATTAAATATACTCACTGCTTGTAAAAATCTCGCCCGACTCCATGCCCTTGAAGTGTGGAAGATTTGGCTGTTTTAATTTCTGCCAAATCAGTACAAGTATAGTTGTAAGGATTCCTTTTATTTGTCCAGACTCCATCCAAATAAGAACCAATATTGAACGTGAAGGATTGTCTTAATTCTTGACGATGGGTCTACATAAGAAAAGAAAAAATAATTAATATTGGGAAAGAGTTTTTATACATTATATTATGTAGTAACATGTTTTTTAAAAAATCTATACACGCTCTTACATTTACTCGAGTGAGTTTTCCTTGTACAAATGCGAAGTATGGAGTCTCTGCCACTTCTGACGACAAAAATTCTGTTGCCTCTTCAAGACATCCATCACTCTCTTCAACATCTAGACTGGACTTTGACTCGCTGTCCAAGTCCGCTGTAATGAAATCTGGCACAGAGTCCCAGGATCTATTAAAAATATTTGTGACTGGATTGACCATTTTGAGTGTAGTTGGCTCATAGAGAGCATATTCTTCAGCAGTGAAAGGTCTGGAACTCAAGTCAGAATTTCTATTCCCATTTCCATCACCATGACCATAATGAGAACTTTGATCGAAAGCATAATGAGATTCTGTTCGATGACTTCTCAATCGATGAAAATTTGAACTCTGATTTGATCGGGAACGCCAATTATTGTCCTTACTGACTACTCTTGTGGGAAGAGTTGTGGTCGATGATGATGACGAGGATTCATTTTGATTACGAACTGACTCGTATGGAATTTGTTGTTGAGATTGAATAGCAGCAGCAATTCGCCCAGATTTTCCACTCACATCCTCAAATTGAATTGGACGGAAAAATAATTCAATTGTTGAAAATTCTTTCTGTGAACTATCCATTCTAGAGCTGAATTTTTGCTTGGTGGCTTGGATGACAAAATCTTTCGATTCTGTCATTAAATTGACCAACACATTTCGATTACAAGTAAAATCGGGGAGGGCGTCCGTTCTGAATCATTTGAGAGATAAACAAGATAACAAATTAAAATTCCATTTAAACTTGTCCATAACATGCACAACTGGGCTGTATTATTATATAATTCAAGCAGGAGTCATATATATAATATATATTGTTGGTATTACTCTGGTTGAAAATTATTCTTGAGAAACTTCATGGAAATTGACCCAGTATTCCAAACATCAATTCTTCCAATCAATTCTTCCGACTCGACAGAACAAGTTCCTCCATCGTCAGTGAAACAACTGTCTCCTCCACCACCAGCATTTGTACTGGGACTTCCTCCAACTTGTAACCCATAGCTGCTGGATGTGGAATTGGAATACTGGTAAACACAATCTAGCAAATGTGACTGGCTTTGATCATTAGTCGTTGTTGTTGTTGTTGTTGTTGGCGTTGTGACGGGGTCTGTCAGTAAATTTGATAGTTTGGATTCTAAATGAGTTAAACTTCCTCTCTTGTCAATAATATCATCTTGTCCATATTGTTGCTGTTGTTGGGGTGAAGAAGGGTCTTCAATATTTGACTTCTTTTCGACAATGGCAGTCCCTTGAAGGGACGGATGAGTACAATTTATCAATGGTCCAACCATCCAATGTTGTTGAGAAGGTGGTTTACACATGAACAAGTCCCGAGTCTCCCATTTTGTTGGCTTCTTGTACAAAAAGTCTTGAGGTAGGATCCCAAGAAGTTTAGGCTTGTAATCATACTGATGTTGCGTATGCTTATTATTAGCTCCTACGTTGACACTATCTTCGTCGTACGAATGCATGTTCTAACATTTAATCTGGATGACACCCTGTATATAATAAACTATTTTAATACCTATGATATTCAAAAACAATACACAAATCTACAATACTTAACAGTCATCAAAATATATAGTATTACAAAATAAACTCTAATCATCTTTGATCATCATTCACAATAATAATAATACGAAACCGGGAAACAAAAAGATAACTTTTTTCTCATTACCTTACAATACTATCCACTCTGAGGTCCAATCAATCAAATATATTTCGGTAGGAAAACAATACTGTACTGCTACCAAGGGAATTTCAATCACAGTATTACATTGGAATACAGACTTTTACTTCTTCCTCCTCCTCCACAAAAAAGAATGGTCCTAGTCTAGGTAATTTGATCTGATGCAATCGGAACAACAATGACAACAGTCAATTACAACATTAGTATGAATGACATGAAATAAAGTATACTTTTTTAACGTTAAATAAACAATGACATGCTAAACATAGTATTACGATTTCCCAACGTAAGTACTATGTTGATTAAAAATCCGTCACAATTAAACAAGTTACTCACCTGTCCCAAGCCTCTTGCAAAGTTTTTCCTGCCTCATCAAGTCTTGGACACACCTTTGACACATCAAATTTTTGCTGACATGACAAAGAATACGAATGATAATTAAAAATATAGAAAGCGACTAGAAACTCTCAACTTCTAAGGGCAAAAAAACGTCAGTCTCTTTCGAGCTTGCCACACATATGTCCAAGGATGACTCAACAAATATTTTTCTTTTTTTCCAGACGAAAACAGGACAGTGTTTTTGTCCAGCATGGACATGACATGGACAATAAATCTGACTGAAGATGGTAAGTTTTCACACCACAACTGTCATAAACTGTATACTTCAAAGTCAATTTTTCTTTCCAGAATACAAATACATCATCACTGTTAACTCTTCCACGAGCAACAGTTACAGTCTCTCTGTCTGGATTGACAGTATGAATTGTGAGACCTCTTTTACATCTCCTAACCCCAGCTACATAATAGTCGAGTCGGAAGAACTTGGAGAGTACAGGGTATGTGCAGCCACAATCACACCCCTCCCTTCAAAATTTAATGACAGAATCCAACATGTGGGACTTCGAGAGGTCATCATAACTCCAAAAGGGGACTGGTCACCAACTACAACTAATGTCAAGATCAGAGTTGAACTGGTCCAAATACCGAGTAATTAAATATATTCCACAAGTCCCATCATTTCAATTTGAGTACTGATTAATAAATCACTGATTCCTTCAATTCCAGAGGTCATTGTAATGGGAGATGCCATTCCTCAACTGGATCTTGTATTGGACGGAAGTGCAGACTATGAAATTCGGTGAGTATTTTCACTTTCTACCCTCTCTCTCTCTGTCCAAAAATTAAAAAAATAAACAATATGAATTCCAGATTGGACAAAAAATCCAAACTTTGTAACATGGGAGACACTTGGGACTGTTCACTCTCTCTCTCACTAATTCAAATGAAATGTTCTGGAGTCTCTCCCTTAGGATTGACATGGACAAACATGACTGGAGCCAATGAGTCAGATGATTGGTGCGTAGAATATCAGTACTCTACAACCTCTAACCCGGATGACATCAAGTCGATTCAATCCTCCAGTTCCATCCTCCTCGCATCATCAAGCCCTGATTTTACCAACAATCCAGTCAAAGTGTCAATCAGCGTTCAATTTTGTAAGTCTCAATAATTAAAGAACCAGAGAGAAAGCATCATGTAATCTTACACCCTCAACTTATTTGAATAGCATCCCTCAATGAGTCATCCTGCCCTAATGATTCATATTTTAATTGTGCTGGGCATTGTGAGGACCCTCACTATGTCGGTAGTCACTGTATCCCAACAGAATGGACGTGTGACAAGACTCCACACTGTTTAGCTATTTGTCCCAATGCGGATGAGAGAAAGTATTTCTGCAATAAGAGTACTACTTGTTGGTCAGATGGTACTAAGAACAAACATTATTTCTTAATTTTTTGCAAATGGCAATGATGACAAAATAATTCTTCTTCTTCTTTCCTAGATTACTTCTCATATGGAGTGTTCAGTTTGTGGAACCTTTTCTTCTTCCTCATTTGTCTGATTGGAGTGGTCACTCTATTCTGTGTCTTCCGCTCATTGTACTTTCACCGGATGACGAGGCAGACAAGAAACTTTCCAAATGACAATCGTCAAGGTCAGAGGATTGAGGCACAACTCCCACCACCCAGTTACAGTAAGGCTACAGGAATGCCCATCCCAAATCGTGTCTAAATAATTATATAAATTCTTTGTGAAATTAATACTACAAAATGTATTTTGGTTTGAGTAAAACCCCTCATTTGATTTTCATAATGAAATTTTAATGTGCCAACAAATAGTTCGTTCATCGTCGAGGCCTACGACACACCATTTCTTTAAAATTGTATAAATTTTATTTTCATCATCCCTTACCATCATGTAAATTAGTATGACAATGAGAATGTATAATTCATGTCCTCTCATATTCGAAGATTCATAATGTGCATCACGATTCTAACTTTACCATTAACTCGTGTCACCTCACAATGCTCTGTACAAATTGTATTTTATTTTAACAACGTTTTACCCAGCTGGTCCTATTATCTACATGACAAGAGGAACGGCACAATTTTCAAGAATTTTATTCCCCTTGCATCTCTCTCTCACTACAAATTGGGATGAGGCTTATAAAAACTTGTCCAACTCTTTTTTTTTTTGTAGAAAACCAGATTCCTTGCCAGCCACAAGTAAATCAAAATTGTCCTTTTGATTGAGATATTTGAGATAGGTTGACGACAATAAAATGATGAAGATATTCCTCATTGCCCTCGTCCTTTCCTCTCTCCAAGTGGATGCTAAGTCACCACAAGGTAAAATATTTTGAATGTTTAAATGTTAAAATTTACCGAATAATTTTTGATAAAAAATACACTGATCATTGTTAATGTTTCATTAATTAGCAGAAGTATCCGTCGGTTACCACTTGTGGCACTCCCCGGATCCAGCAAAGCCTGACCCATCCCTTCCCGAGATTACAAAACATGTCGTGACAATCGAGGAGAAAGCAACTTTCTATGAGGTCATGGAGAAAGCTGCTGCTGCTAAACCAACTGAATATGGATTAGACTATCATACTTACTTACAAAAAAGCAAAAAAAAAAACAAAAGTGTCATTTTCTTTTGTGGGTGTTGACAAATTTCAGGTTTGAGTACACCCAATATCCATTTGGTAAGCAGATAACTAGTATCGGAGGTGTTAAGGATGACGCGTCGAATAATAATAATATCTTTTGGATGCTGTACATTCTATCCGGAGAACCAGATGTGCACCATCAACCAAATGATACTTCCCTGGCACCCCTCGGTAAGTATATTAGACATTTAAATAACATGACAATATAGAAATGAGATTAATTTTTAAAAATGATTCGTAGGTGTGGATGGCCTTACTGTTGAAAATAAAGGAATTTATCTGTTTTGGCGTAAGGAGGTCAGTTCTTCAGACCCATAAAAAAGAAGATTCATTTTTGTGGAAAATATGTCAAGTTTGAGAATAAATTTAAATGATGACAAAGAAAAGTGTATTACAATTTAGACGAAACAATTTTATATTTGTTGTTGTTGTTACACAATCCTGATTCATAATCAACTGGAGTATATGAATTAAAATATTGATTCAAAATTTCTTGACCCTTGCCGAATTGTACCCCCCATTCCCATGACCCAACATTCCAAAATCATGAAGTTCCTTCCTAATCCCCTCGATGAGTGTCCCACTATTGGTTGACATGTCCCTGGGTTGATGACCACCACCCATTGTTGTTGTTTGATAATGCCAACTGTCAATTTTCTTGGAGATGCTGTTGTTGTTGTGGTTCCTTAACAAATTTTTGCCATTACTCTTGGCTGACCCATTTTTCTGACCTAGTCCTTGCAAAACTGCAGATTTTGATTTGTTCCCTTTGACATTTAAATGTCTCTGTTTTGGGACATTGAGGACTGGGACAGCCAGTTTCCCTTTGAACAAAAATTTATTTGATTTTGTTATACTCCAAACATTTTATAATGGTCCATTAACATTATTATTTGTTGTTGTTGTAGGTGGCCTCAATTGACGAGGATTGTTGTTGACACTATTATTATTATTGTGGACAAGTCCAGGGAGAGTTTTGGACAATTTTGAACCTCCAGTTGGTGGTGACCGAATGTGTCCAAGTGGAGGAGGATCTCGTGATGTCAAACCAGTTGGGGTTGAATTATTATTTGTTCCTCCTGGACTGGACAAGATTGTATTTTTATTATTTGACCTCTCAAATTTCCCTTGATTCAGTGTTGAGCCAATAATTGGTGGGTTGTAAATTGGCCCATGATTGCCATGAGTGAGGGCGGCTGCCACGAGTTGTTGTTGACTTGTGAGTACTTCAACGGAGGTCAATTCCTTATCATCAAAATTATTAGCCTTCATTTTTTTCCTCACTCCTCTATTGTTGTTATTACTGTTGGAGTGACTATTATTACTCGACTTTCGATCTGCAGTTCGGGATTGAGAACTTTTCCGGGAATTTCTAGAACCGGATGTTGTGGGACGGAGCATGGGAAGTCCGGAGGATGGTTGTTGTTGTTGTTTTGCATCATAGTAATGTGGAGTTGACTGAGGATGGGAAGGGGGTTGGGACAAACTTGTTGGAACAGGGTCAACAGCTGGATTTGTTGTAGGATTTGATCGATGATGTGACCTTGTTGTTGTAGAAGTTTGTTGTTGTAGCTGTTGTTGTTGTCTCAGAGTCCCAGATTGACGAGAATATTTTCTGGACACTTTGACACTGACCCCTTTTCCTGTTGTCTTGTTTGCCTTTGTCTTGGATGGTTTTGACAGTTTTGATGAAGTTGTTGTTGTCAGGGTAGATTGAAGTTGTTTCTCCAGTTGACCCGCTTGTTGTTGTTGTTGACCGGATGGTTTACCCTTGACATTTTTCCTCGGTCTATTTGTCATTGTTGACGCACAGGCTGTCAGAGGAGTGGGTACAATCGGTTGTTGTGGTGGTTCGGTTTGGACAGGATAAATTGGGATTTGAATCAACTCGTCCAACTCGTTTGTACGTGGGTCTGGTCAAAATAATTGGAATTCATAAAATATTTGTGAATTTTCTCTGGAAAGATTTGTTTAAATGATTAAATCTTTACCTATAATAAAGTTTGTGTCGGCATTATCATGATGATCATCATCTGAGAGTAAAGATTTTTCTGTGATAATTTTACTCTCTGTTGGGGGTTGAGATTTGTTGACCTGTTCTGCTTGATTGACCTGGCCAAATTGTTGTTGTTGAGGGATTTTGGATGATCTACTGGTTTCCGGATTGGATTCAGACAATCGAATTGGATCCATTGTCATTGGACCATTTTCTAAATTATTTTGAAGATAAAATTTCTCCTTCAGTCAGATTATAAATTTTTTAAATATGCATTTTGTATTACCTGAAGTTTTGGACTTGTCAAAATAATTCTCTTGATTCTTGTCCATGGTCATGATGACAAACTCTTTGGAACGGTTGTAGCTGGAAGATTTTCTTCGGCTGACTGGAGGTTGTTGTTGTTGATCTGGAGAAATCATGGTCGATTCTTTTTTCTTGGCCGACTACTTGGCAGCCTCCTTTTTTTCTTTTTTTGTATTTTGTTCCTTGTCCGAATTTTTGTCGGCCTTGACCTTTTTCTTGTCTTTGTCTTTGGTCAGTTTTTTAAGGGACATTTTGGTGACAGGACCTTCAGTCTCTTTTGTTGTTCCCTTGTTTTTGGTGACTAGGAGTGAGGATTGTTGTTGTTGCTGTGACTCAAGTCCTATGTCTCTGTCCTTTGACCCATCTTTGTCAGATTTTTTTGACTTTTTGACACTCTTTTTACTTGAAGTGGGTTTACTCCCTTCTCCTCGAACTAATTCCAATAATTGATCTTTGTCACAGTCAGGGATGTGACGGGTTTTGGAACGTTTGGATTTTGATTTTTTTCTAGTAAAAACATTTTCTGTATTTTCTTGGTCATCCCTTTTCCTCTCGTACAGTTGACATACTTCATTGGTACATTTTAATTTAGGAGAATTTGCTTGAGAATCAATCCAGCCTGCACTCTCTTTACTTGGTTGTGTGAATACTTTTTGAGATCCTATCATCAAACTCTCCGGAACTCCCACTGACATTATTTTTTTGTCTGGAAATTAATTGTGTTACACACACACACATTTCATTCAGTTCACTTTATTTTACTTTACTTGAAAAATGTTTTTATATGCTTGTCAAATTATTGGAAAGAACGTATTTTTGATTTTGCATACCTTTTATCTGTCTTTCCTTTGGATTTTTCGCATGAACAAATATTAATTGGATGATTAGTCTCTTTAAATTTTGTCTTTACATACATAAAACATGGTTAGTGGTGTATTTACACTAAATAAATCAAGTTTATCTTTAATTAGTCTACCCATTTATTTTGGTTGCATAGTGTCCTGAATTATGACGTGTTTGTGATAAATTGAATAAATTGCATGTTTGATAACTATAACTGCAACTATACGTAACCATGGCCATTCCTGTACAAAAACAGTACTTTTTGACTGTTTGACACAAAGAGCGACTTTCCCTTTCTCAGAGAAAGTTTTTTCCCTTGTGGGAGTAAAATCATGATGTTGATGACATACTTGGTTTGGAGGCAAACGGGGGCGCCATTACCGAAAAATTTCGGAAATTTTATTTTATTTCGTAGTTTTGTTGATCACTTTGCCTCCGAATATCGAATTCCCATCGTAGGGACGTTGTCCTTATTCTTTATTTTATTCACCATCACAAAGACATCGAAATGGCATCAGTTCCTCGTACGGTAAGTCATCCTGTATAAAACGGTCATTTTTCAATTTTTTTCCTGTTGTTTTTTTGTGTAGAAAGAAATAAATTTTTATATTGTTGCATTTATGTTTATGCATGCATATTTATATATTTATATTAATTGTTGCAGTGTCTCAAGAGTGTAACTGGGAATGTGCCATCTGAAACTGAATCTGAAGGTACAAAGAGCAGTTCAATCATTCCAAGGAAGCGAGTCAGTTTTTCTGCCCGTAATGAAATCACGTAAGTTTATTTCTTAAATATGAAGATTTATTTCACATTAAATATTTCTACCTTAGAGTCATAATTTGTAATAATCTTGATAATTTTCTAATATTTATTCAGAGAGTTTGTAAAATATAATCACGACACCACTACCTCATCAAATGAATCAAATATGGATATGACTCAAGATGTCCAGTCTTCAGTTGAAAATGTCCCTCCTTCAAATCTTGACAAGACATTCCTTATAGATGATGTAGACGATCAGGATGAAAATATGTCTAATTTCTCTACAAACACTAGCATGTCCATGACAAAAATTGAAGAACCTTCACCGTCAACTAATAGAAATTTTATTCAAGATAATACCAAGGTGGACATGTCAATGACAATGGATGGAGAACCGACTGAATTTCAGAATAAAAATTGTAGTATTCGTACATTTGTTGAATTAACAAATGTGGACATGTCTAAGAATACTGTTTCAGGGTCCAGTGTCACGAGTCTAGGAATTTTGTATGGAAATTATCCCAAATTTGAAAATACGCCTATTAAAATGACAGAAGAATCCACACTGTCATCCAGATGTAGAAATAATAATTTTGGAGATCGTACATTTACAACAACGAGCAAGATGGACATGACTATAACCATTTCAGAAGAAGAACCGACACCCAAGAGTCGTAAAATTCATGTTGATCATTCTTCTACAAATATAGACATGTCAATGTCACAACAGGGAACCTTCATTATTTCACCCAAGACCGAAGTTCCGCCTGTCGACATGTCGATGACATTTACAGCAGCAGCAGAGAGAGTGAATGAAAATGTGGATGAGAATACAATGAGGACAATGAAAGCTGAATCAGTGATTCAATTTCAACAACATCCATTCAGAGTAGTAGAGAAAAGTGCCTCTTCTCTTCCTCAACCACTACCACTTCATTTTGGTAACAAAGTTCAGAAAATTATAACAAGTACAAAAGTTCCCGTTTCATCCACATTTGGAAAATTTGGTCTTTTAAAAACTCCAAAGAGACCATTACCAGCTGATCTACTACAGCTTATCAATGAAGGTAAAGTCTTAAAGCCAACAACAACAACAATTGAAGCAACTTCATTCGCTCCTCCTCCTTCTGAAGTTCTTAATCCACACAATCAAGTTGTACAGACTTCACCTTCTGGAGAATCAAGTTCTTCAGAGACGAGTCAAGACTCATTCAATCGTAATGAAATGGAGATGAATCGAGACGCTATGTCAACTCAAGAACAATCCAGTACTTTCATCAAACCCCCTGCTCCACCAACACTATCAGCAACATTTAGTAAATTTGAGCAACCTACTTTCGTCCCAACATTCAATTCTACCATCCAAAATATACTGTCTACAATTAATTCTACTACCATGAATAAGACTTCAGTTCAAAATTCTACACTTTTGAATATCATATCCACAGTAAACTCTAGTGTCATGAATAAAACTTCCGGAGTCAATCCCAATACCTTACCTTACATTCCTCCAACAGTTGGATCTGTCCCAGTCACTGTTGTCCCTTACGAAAGTGACAGTATGTCGGAGAACAGCTTAACTATGAGTATTGAGGAGTCTGATGAGGGGATTCAGCATATACTACCAAAACTTTCTATTAACACTCCAGTCCGTGTCCAAGACGAGTCAACTTTGTATCATCCATGTCCACCACCACCTCCTCAAAATATCACGTTAATGGACAAGTATTCTCATACCATCAAAACACCAAAACAAGACTTTAGCACTAGTGTAAGGAAACCCGAGATGAAAAATTATACTCCAACAAGTTCATTCACTCTCTCTCGTTCCAACTCGAGTAGTAGTAGTACAACCCCGGTAGGAAGTCATGTCGCAAAAGTCAAATCAACAAAAGGAAGGGAAAAAATTGAAGCTCTTCAACAATTATCCAAACATCTTGAACAACTGGATGACTCTGAATTTGACAAGACCATGAATGAAATTGTAGGATTTGTTCATCCATCCTTCTTCCAGGGTGAATTGAAAAGGAGAGAGTATGTCAAGATAATGAAGTGTACAGAATTCCCTACCAACCCAAATGATCCAGCCTTTTCATTTTCCAAAAGAATTTTGAGCCAGTTTTATGCCAAGAGATGTAAATACTAAATGAAATTTCTACTAATATGTTTATAGTATCGTTTAATTTAATCTTAACTCGTACAACTTATTTCAGTGTCTTGTAGAGTGAGAGTAGAGTTTTAATTTTGTAAAAACGTAATCGTAAAAATTTTAATTGAAGCTCATTCTCACCAGAATGAAATATTTATTTATATATAATGAATTTTGAATTTTAATAAAATTATTTTATTAATAAATTGTAAAGATGAATCATGGCAAAATGGATTAAGTATTATGGCCACCTCTTTAAAATAGTGTAGAGACTACGGGACACAGTATAAAGTGGTAAAGCACCTGTGTGCATTTTTCCGGATGAGAGACCTAGACTATTACAGACTATAGTATGTTTTATATGAAAACAATAGTGGGGTTGTAACACCCACAAGGTTGCAACAAACAAGATGATGACATTTTTACATCCCCTTCCCCCACATGCGATGGTGTCATAAGGAACTGTGTGCAATTTGTACAGGTAAAGGTGTGCAAAGATTACACGCTCTACGGCCTTGTGTTCCTTTTCATTGTGAATTCTACTTAACTTTGCCTTGAAGGATACATGCCTCAGCGATCGCTAGTGTAAATATTAAATCAATACTACGAGGTTGTCGTAGAGTAAAAGAATTTTCATTTTCAGTCCGTGGTTTTCCTCCAAGATGTTAAAAGCGTTCCGTAATCTCACTTGTTCTGAAAATTCTTCGGTAAGTAAAAGTTTGCAAATTATTATTTTCTATCTTTTGTTCAAGGCCATAGATTCAAACTCACTATGCTTAGCATAGTATTCAAAAAATTCCAGTGTCCAAGAATCTTTCAGGTACTGCGTAGAAATTAGCAAGTCAAAAGGTTATCAGCTTTCATAGTGAGTTAAATGGTATTCAACATCGTATATTCAAACTTGTGTAGAGTACTGAATTGGACAAGAAATTCAATATTGTGGTCATCTCAATTTGTAAATTTTTAAAGAATTTTAAAAAAGGTCATAGTCAAGTGTAAGCAATGTGTGTAATAATAATTTTGTTGTTTTCCTGTAGGCTGTTGTCCAGCCAAGAAAATCATCTCCGCCTCCAGTAATGCCTGACCCAGCTCCTGGTGGTGTCATCAATACGATGGTCAAAGGAGACGAGATTTATTCTTCCTGGATAGGTTTGTGGAAATATCTGTCTCCTTTACTTTACTACACAGTAGAAAGTCTAGAAGTTTTTTACATAAATACAAATTCATTACTTCGATTTTTGAAAAACACACCCAACAACAAGATTGTTAGAGGTCTAATTAGACACTCCAAGCTGAGGTCACTTGGACTGACCAAGTTGGACGGGCAGGTGTGACCACAACGTAAATGAGGGGTGTCCAGCCTGAGCTTTCGTGTTTGGAGGAATTTTGATGGGATCTTCAACTGAGAATGCGGTTCCGTCCATGGTAAACCTGAAATATTGGACTTGTACCTGGTAAAGACGTCCAGAGGTTAAGGGGTGGCAATGGGGTTTGGAACAAATGTTGACAGAATCACTCCGAACTTTTTTTAAAACGACTCTAAATGACATTTCAAGTGCAGCATCAAAGACACATTTTGTCCCAACTATCACAGATTGACCTCCTCGGGTCAATATTTGCTGACTGTGACAACCTTCGGTCACACAGAAATTACACAGCCATCAATGTACCAATTTTCACAATTCTTTTAATTTCATACTCCAAGAGAGTGTCTTCATCAATTTTAATGTCTCACATCGTAAATTAAATTAACTATGACCATTTTAATTGAGGTTACAGTTAAAGTCTACTTTGCGTGTGTGGAGAGAGAAAGTCCTTAGTAGAGCAAGTATGACTAAGGTTTGAAATTTTCTCACGCACAAAGTAGACTTTAACTTTTAACCTCAATTAAAGGGTCAAGATGACTGCTGTGTATGATGTCCAACATTTCGACAAAAATCGAAGTCATGAATTTGTATTTATGTAAAAAATTTCTGAACTCTCTGTACATTATAGTTATATTAGTTATATACACGGTAATGAATATTTCTATTGTACTTTATTTCTGTTTACAGGAAAGAAAGCCTCTTTTGGCATGTCATGATTTTGGTTCCCCGAGGCGCAGTACGTCTTCTCATTGGCCATGAAATACTTTATCGGAGGAGAAATTTCACCTTTAATACAAAAAATGGACATAATTATCTTCAAACAACATGAAAATCAGATATTAGTACTCTTTGGTGAAACTCATCACAATATGTTCCTGCATGTGTACATAGAGTGCTTCAGTTGACATTTGTCGTCTGGGTTCATGTGGTGATCAACTACAGGTCACGCGGGTTTCTGAGGAGGAACTGACTTCACCCCAGACAAAAAATTTCAACTGGACCACTTTATGTACACATGTAGGAACACGTACTAATGATTTTCAAGTATGAACAAAATGTTCATTTGTTTTTATAAATGGCGAGATTTTTCCTCACCGTCAGTCATAATAATAATGTCATTAAATAAATACCCTAACTTTTTGTAGGTTCGGCTGTGCCCCGGGAGTCGGTAAGATTGTAATAAATATTATGTAATTTGTGAAGTAATGTCAATTATTGTGATTCACAGTTTAGCATCTTGATTTTTTAAATACAATTCACAGTCAGGACTGTTGTGGGATTTGCTGGAGGAAGTACTACGAATCCAACATATCGTCGATTGTGAGTCTCAAGTATAATTCTATCATTTTAAACTTGTTTACCTAATGCATTAAAATTTGACCCCACATTTTTGTCTTTTATTATTTTGTCAGGGGTGATCATACAGAAACAATACAGGTAGAATATGATCCAGAAGTAACGGACTACAGCAAATTATTGGAAATATTTTGGGCTAACCATAATCCTACTTCAAAGTGCACAAGACAAGTGAGTATACTTACCTATCTGGAGACAACTGTAGTAATGGATTATGATTCTTTCTTTAGACTAAATTAACATTCTACTTCTTCTAACCGTAGTACATGTCAGCGATATTCTATCATGACCAAGAACAAAAGAAATTGGCAGAGGAGACCATGAAGGTGCAACAGAAGAAACGGGCACAAACTATACAAACAAAAATCCTGCCAATGGGAGTCTTTACAAATGCTGAAGAGTGAGTAACAATCACAATATTAACAATACAAGTTTCATTTATAGTACATGTCAAATGTAACAAGAGTAAATAGCTTTTTCTTGTACTAAAATACAATGTATGTACTCTTATTTTCAGTTATCATCAAAAATACTTGCTCCAGCGCTATCCATACATTCTTGCCCAGATGGACATTGAGCCAGGAGATGAATTGATCAATTCTTACGTTTCTTGTCGTCTGAATGGTTATGTCGGAGGTTATGGGACACTGCCTGATTTTGAGAATGAAAAGGAAAAATTTGGACTTTCTCCAAAGATTCTAAGCTACGTCCAAAACATTGTTGCGAAAGCTAAGGGACCTGATGTCGACTGCTAGACGCATTTACTCTATTCAATACAAAGTCACGGTGTGCATGTACCTGTAACAAAATGATTTAATTATCTACACTGTGAAGTAATACGAAGCAGCAATAAGCATATATACATATTTTCTTGTTTTATCTTTATCTTTATATTAATTATAGGCATTTAATGCAAAAGCTATCGTGTAAATGTGAGGGTATCACGGTGAAAGCTTGATATTGAAGGGATTTGTCAAATTTGTGAAGTGTAGCAAATGTAAACCTTATTGGAGTTTGCTATGCAGATATTTTTGTTTGATGAATTCATTGAGATTTCAAGTTTGAGGTTTGATGAACGTCACGGATAGTGTTGTATGCCATCTTATTCCATTTGTCAACGATTAAGTGTAATCATCGAATAAAGTCTTATATTTGACATTAAAGTAAACAACGAATTGCATGATACAATTTGCATCACTAAATAATTATTCCCTTCTAGTAGAAGGCTTCTACAATGTTGAGCTGAATATTGCGAATCTGAATACGGCCCAAGTTCATATTATTTGAATTGCAAAAAAAATTTCAGAAATTCTTTCCGATTATTTCTTACTCATATTGTCAAATTGTTGTTGATTTCTGTCCTACAGGACCCTTTTTGCAATGACATAGTAGTTGTGGTGCTGAGGTTAAAATTGGTAAGTGCATGTTTCATAAAGAACTTTCAGAATACAATGTGAAATGAGGAATTTTTTTGTAAACAATTATGATAATATTGATTCAAAACAGACTCGTGGCTGCAGAAGAATAGATCCATCGGAAAGTTTGATAATTTATGTTTCTCGGGAATGGTCCAAATAACATTTCTACCACATTCAAGTCAATCGGTTGAAAAATGACTGAGATCAAGTGTAGAGTTCAAATTTTAGTTAAATGACCCGGAAATGGTCACCAGTAACTCAAAAATTCCGACGGATCTGTTCTTCTGTAGCCAAGAGATCTGACCTGTATTGTATCAACATTATCATAATTTTCGAATATGACTTCATAAATAAGCTTACAAAAGAAATTCCTCATGTGAAATATTTTGATCGTCATGTCATAGCCCATATTAAGCCCATATCAGATTTACAAAACAAAATTCTTTTCACTATACAAAGCCTTTTTATTTTAATTTTCAGAGGTGCTCCAGTCAACTTGTACTAATCAGCAAAATCTAGCAAAATGGTATTTCGATTTCTGATCCAATGGTTCACCAACAATCCACAGACTATAGACAAGCTCGCAAATAGTTATCCCATACGTAGGGCTGCCCAGTGGACATTATACATATTCATGAAGGTTCATAATAATAATAATACAATCTTGCAAAGACAGTTGGCCAAAAAAGAAACACCTTAATAAATAATAATATGTTTATGCAGGGGAAAGCAGCGGTTGAGGGTGAACAAGGTAATTCATTAGCTACTTATACTCTTTGTGTTTATTATTGTCACCACTTTTTCCTTATAACATAATACAAAAGTACTAACCACTTTATACTTTGCAAACTTTCAGGAAGGAAAGCAATTCAGCTTAAGGACAGACTTCATACAGAACTAAAGAAGGAATGGGATAAAGTCACCAAGCGCTAACCAAGCGCGACTAAATATGTATTAGGTTCATAAATTTTAATAATGATGAATTTTAAATGTGGAAGGTTGAAGCCTTTGAGCTGAAGATTACACAAAAAGTAATAGTAGTAGTTTACCGTGTAACTTGCTTGTGTAAGTACTATAAGGCTGAAAAGAGGTAGTAAATATATTAAAATTTTAAAATGTATGTAAAGAAATAAAGTCAATTATATCAATTCTTTTGTGATAATCTTGTTTCAGACACAATTGCGTTTTTTCCCTTCTACGAAAGAAGGGTGTCAAACTACAACTAAAAGTTAGGGATTGGCTCTATCATCATTGTTCTTGTCAGGAATACTGACGATGAGTTGGGATTAAAGTGAAGGTTCATACTATTTGGCCTTTGTCAGAGTCAGAATGCTCATACGACCTTCCTTCATAATTTATGAATTATTGACGACCCTGATCATGAATTTGGAGAGAGAACCCTTCTAATAATTTCCTCATTGTTATCCAGGACGACCTTCTCTCTCTCCAATCTGTAATATTTATTCCAGCTTTTATTTTCCGTCTTGAAACTCATTGGGTCAACCGCCGCCTCCTCCTTCACCGTCAGTCCTGTTTCTCACAACAAACAATACAGATCTTAACCAAATAAGGAACTAAAGAAACAAAATAGTTCAAATGGCAGGGTTAAAAATGGTATGACACATGTTATAATGTGCACTACAACTAATTAAGTGTTTTAGTTGCGAGTCGTCATGAAGGTCGTGTTGCATGTTAGAGGTCAAGTTCTGAATGCTAAATATACACCACCTTCCATCATCAATGAGATATTACATGATCGTCCTGAGAATAATTAAAGTCGAAGTCAACACCCGATGTTCCCTTCCTATTGTTCCTATTCATGACAGATGATGAGAGAGAGAGAGTGGAGGAGGTGTCAACACACACACACACACCACAAAGATTTTCCATGAATATGGATTTTTCCTCTTCTCTCTACAATACACAAAACATTGTTGTTCTTTGTTGTCTCTTTATATGGTATTTACCTACTTATATAATTTGCCTTGATTAAGAGCCGAACGGCTCTGTTAAAAAGTTGTTGAGCTTTTTACATTAACTTTACTCTTTCATATTCAAATGTCGAATGTGCACTCTCTCTCTCTGGAGTAAAATTGTATAAAAGAGGGAAGGAGTCATGTCAATTATCATCATTACTCCACGGTTACTGTCATCCCTTGCATTATCAAAAATATTCCTCCCCTACCCAATTATTAATTTATAGAAAATATAAGCAATTAACATGACTCCTCCAAATGAATTTTCACTCTTCTCATTTGTAATTTGTAATTTAATTTTCCTCACTATCTCCCACCCAGACATTCCAAACGACACAAATACTGGAAAACATAGTGACCCATTTGATCATTCTCATCTCCCTGGATTTGATGTACGCATATTATATAATTGAAACTAAATGGCAATCTTTACAAAAAGAAAGTCACTGGAAAAAAACTTTCACTCACTTTCACAGATCATTGAGCATGTCCCTGGAGAGCCCTTTTCTCCGATTGATTATCAAAACGCAGCCGGACTTTGTAAGTTGACCTCCAGTCAACAATAATTATCTTATATTACGTGTGTATGTATTAATACATCTCGTTATTGTTATGATTTTCAGTGACAGTTTCTCCTCCAATTTCATACTTTGACCCCATCGAGTTGGCTGGCCTGTACGAAGGAGATATTATTCTAAATCATGTTCACAGGTCAAGTAATGAGTCTGAAGATGAGAGAAATGCCATTATTGTGGACAGACAGAAATGGAGGGATGGGATAATCCCTTATTTTATTTCCAACCAGTTTAGTAAGACAAACAAAATTTATAAGTGTATTTTTATTTAAGGTGCTTGTGTGCTAATTGAAATTGGATAATTTGACCCTGATAGATGCATACGAGAGAAGTATCATAGCTCGTGCTTTTCTGGAATACCAGTCAAAAACATGTATCGTATTTCGACCCAGAACAACGGAAGTGGACTATGTCCACATCATGAAGGGGAATGGGTGTAGTAGTCATGTTGGTCGGACGGGTGGGGGTCAACCAGTGACCCTTGGTGATGGTTGTGTGTATCCTGGTATTGCAGGTAAGTTCTTTTATTATTCAAAATATTTATTATTAGTATGATTAAAATACTACAAAATTGTTGTGCAATTTTTTTCAAAAAAATATTCAGTTCACGAGGTAAAGTGGAGAAACGTGTGTTTGTGGTTGTGTGTGGATGTCATCACATTAAATGTCTGGTGATTACAATCTCATTATTCATTAAAAAAATGACCTTCAACTGGGATAATTCTAACATTTTTTTTATTCTCCTTCCCAAATTTTTGTAAAAGTTGATGCACGCCGTTGGATTTTGGCATGAACAATCCAGGCAAGAACACCAGCACAACAATAATATAATAATATTACATTTGTACACGTGTAAATTGAGATTAGATACATCTCTGTCTTTCTCTTTAGATGGGATAGGGATGAGTTTGTTAATGTGTACATGAGGAACGTGGCACCGGGTACGACAGTACAAATTTCCAGGAAATGAAATAACAAATCATGTTTTACTATCATGGTTCTATGGTTGAGCTTATTATGATTTGACTATGTAGGAATGGAATTCAACTTTAATAAATACAGTTGGAGAGACATTCAAAACCTGAGTGTTCCTTATGACACGAGTTCAGTCCTCCATTATGGTCCTTACGCTTTTAGCAGGGGTAAATAAATACTCACAAGAAGAACATGTATTTTTATTCATCTCAATGCAATTGATGACTTTTTAGATCGACGTTACCCCACCATCCTACCCAAGAACCCAAATGACAAAATGGGTCAACGGGACGGATTTAGTCAGGTCAGAATGATTCTGACAGAATCCAAACACACATTACATACATGTCTTTCGCACTCGCAAATTAATGTAAAAATAATTGTACAGAAAGATATTTTGAAAATCAATCGTCTCTACAATTGTAAGAAAGGAGAAACGAGTACTCAAAATCCTCTCGACGCGACAATGACAACAACAATGACCCCGGGTATTCCTGGTACTAACCCCGTCTCAACTAGTCCCGGTTCTGGTAAATTTATAAAAAAAAAACATACTCATTGTTGTGATCACATTTGATGAGAAATTGGTTCGAAATGTCTTTTTTTCCAGCGCAAAGATGTACAGACTCTCACAAATTTTGTCCACAATGGAGTAAAAATGGAGAATGTCATAAAAATCGGTGGGTGACAGTCAATTGTCAACTCTCGTGTGGGTGTAAGTCAGACTCAATTGTTTTTCTAAAAAATTATTTTTCTAGAATGGTAAGAGATTATAATTTGAGGATTTTGAATTTTATACTTAGGTACTCCCTGTTCGGATTTAAATAAATTTTGCCGGAGTTGGGCGTCCACGGGAGAATGTAAAAGAAATCCTCATTACATGTCTGCCTACTGTGCTCGATCCTGTTCCATTTGTTAAATTCTTCTTTTTTTTAAAAACGAAATAATAGAACTGAATATTTAAATGAAATGACTGTTAAATAAATGAAGTAGAATAAAATAAAAACTGACAATTATTTAAATTCATCACAATCATTATTTCACTCTTAATTGAGTAATTGAGTTGTCCTGTCGTCACTCCGGAACACTAATAATCTATAGAATACCTATTCATTTTGGAAGCTTACACGCACACACACGCACACACAATTTGTGAATGGCACACACGTGCACTGACATTCTTGTAATCTAATTGAGATTCCAATGATTGAATTACATTTAAATGATACTGGGTCATTAATGAGGATTTAGATTCTTGTAACAAGCACTAGGTCACTCAAATCACAATCCCAGGATATCGTGTGTGTGCACGTGTACGTGTGTGTACAAAGTAGTTACACAGTGCATTATTATTAATTGATTGTTGCAATTAAGTGTGCAACCCATCACGATGAAAAAAGTCCCTGTTCCGAACAGAACAAAGTGCATTTTTCTCTCGAACTACTTAAAATAGGTACATTCATTCTTGGAACTTTAATTATGATTATGATTGTTCAAACTCATTACCGGGTTCTCTCTCTCTCTCTACATAGACACAAAGATGAATTCACCTCTTTGTTCAAATTGTAAACTAATTGTCGAAGCGGAAGTCTTGCTCGAATTATAAATCCCCAAGAAATTCCCGTCTCATTCATTCCGTTCTCAGCTTTCCTTGAGAGTTCACTTCACTTCAGCCAAAGTCGTCAGTCTTCCCAGACCTTTTTTTTGACAATGTTGTCTTTCGTCGTTCTGTCTGCCCTCGTGGTCCTCGCTGCCGCAGCCGTAAGTCGTATTTTTTGACAGTCATCATTTCTGATTGACACCCATCCCGTGACAATCAAGATAACTCGGAATTTAATACAAATTTATTTTCTGATTCCTCAGCCTGGAAATTACCATCTTCAGGTTGAACCGCAAGAACCGGTGGGACTTCATGCTCAATCTCACCCAAATGCTATTCATGATAGTGATGCGTCAAAAGTAAGTTGTGTATGTGTTGTTGGCCAAAAAATTGAACAGTTTAAATTTTAAAAAATATTTTTAATTTGTATTGTGTAGGGAGGTCGTGGATTACTCGGAGGCATTCTTGGAGGAGGACATGGTGGTCTCTTGAGTGGTCTTTTGGGTGGTGGTGGTAAAGTCAATGTTGCAGCTACTCCCGGTGTGGGTGTCAATGTCAATGTGGGTGGTTCAGATGGTCTTTTGGGAACTGGGCTCTTGGGTGGAGGTGGACTTCTAGGAACCGGTCTTTTGGCTGGTGGTGGAGATGGTCTTTTGGGAACCGGTCTTTTGGCTGGTGGTGGAGATGGTCTTTTGGGAACCGGTCTTTTGGCTGGTGGTGGAGATGGTCTTTTGGGAACCGGGCTTTTGGGTGGTGATGGTCTAGGTTTGGGTGGTCTTCTTGGTGGTGTCCTGTAAAAAGGTACTCACAAACAACAACCTGGAATAACCGAATTTCGTTTTTCTTCTCTACGGACTGCGACTGGATTTTTGAACCTGATTTTCTTGACACAATGGTCTCTTTTTCTTTTCTCTTGTGATGACTGCTCCTGATTCTTTTTTGTATTGTAAAACGACAAACTCGACCATAGTATTTATTTATTTATATTATTATATTGTTCAATTTTTATCGATTCAACTCCAAATGTCAAAATATTTAATAATAAAAAATCTCATTGGCCGGTGTGACTCAGTCGAAATTTCACTAGTGCTAGTGTGACAAACACACATGCAGAAAAAAAATTCCAAAGTGTTCCGAGTTCGATTATTTTTTATTCTGCGAAACTAAATCTCATCTGTAGAGTTACAAACATGGAATGAAGTGTGTGTGTGAGTGTGCGTGTAGAAAAAGAAGACTGGCACAAAAACTGAAGGGACGAAGGGGGTCCTTGAGAATTTTGTACAACATTTATTTAGGAACATAATCATATTCAATAAGGACTCTTCTGTTCGGTCTGTGACCACATCCATTGCAATGGTTACAATCGTGGCAGTAGTCTTCAAATCCCCCGTTAAATCCACCATAGCCTCTCCCGAATCCGAGAAACTGTTGGTTGTCATCATAACCTCCGTTGAACAACTGTCGTTTGTTCCGTATATTTTCAGCTGTTGTTTCTACGGTTGTTGTTGTCTTTGTTCCTGTTGTTGCTGTAGTTGTGGTGTCCACTGGGGCAGCTGTTGTGGACGTCATGTCAGAGTGGACAGTGACCATTTCAGAGATGAGGAGGAGGAAGAAGAGGATGAAATGTGAACATTTTATCTACACTCAAAAAGAAATATATTGGTCTGACCACTAAAACTGACCTACTTTTGACCCCTTCCCAAATATTTTGAATATGTATTTACCTTCACGTCAATCCTGCCCATGTCGGAAAAGACACACACACGGGTAACTTTATATGTAATTTAGGATTGTGACTCAAGTTATTGTAATAAACGACACTTTTATTCAAAAAATGAGTAAAACGGAATAAATTCTCTGCTCCGTTCAGAGGATCAGAATCAAAATGAAACAAATTTTTGCTTTGTTTGGGTGTGTGGATCTGTTGGATTTGATTTCCTCAAAAAAATACCAGTCAAAAAGTAAGTTAATACCTTTGTCATCCACTATTAAACTATGTAATAAGTATATATTTAGACCTGATGGGAGTATCATAGGGATAGGATGTGAATTTGTAAATTTTTTTTCTGTTTGGCCGTAAAGATTGACAATTTTATTGTACATTTTTGTCTAATTGACAGACAATGATTTTGTTTTGTATTTTGAGTGTAGTGTGTAACCTTCCGTTCCTTGGTGGTGTCGAATAACAATAATTTATAACAATGACGACGCGACTAGCACGATCAACTCCAAATTACTCTGTTGAGTGACTGACTGTTTAATATAGCATTTACCTTTCGTTTTTCTTAATGATTGTGTCTACACACACAGCATTTTTTGACTTTTTCACGCTCCTACGACTCTCACAAGGTTTTTCTACTCTTTCTGCCTTTCTCATCCAA
>WJFB01001142.1:0-36911 GCA_009870185.1 Pygmarrhopalites habei
TTCTCTCAAATACACGTGATGGGCCCTTCGCGGGCCCTTTTTTCATGCAAACGCCTGTGATTGGTCGCAGCTATAGTGTCCGCTATATAGTCACATGATTTACATGTTTATAGAAACTCGTCGTCGTGTATTGTGAGGATGTGGGCATGTCCAAGCTATAGGTTGCAATGTAAAGGCAGTATGGAATCATCCGAGACTTTATGTCTTGTTGCCCCCGGCACAGGTTTTTAGAGAGAGAGGAGCTCAATTCAAAAAGTGGATGTGTTGTCGGTGTTTCTCAGTTGATGCAATTATTTGATGTGCATAGGTATAGTTTAATGTGAGCGTGTGTGTGTGGATGAGGAGGATTTGTATGTTAGAGTTTGTTTCCTGAGGTATTCTCATATAGTGTGTGTGTACATGGATTGCTTCTCACTGCATTATTCTCAAAGCTGGGTTCTCTATGGAAAAGTGTGTAGAGTGGAGTGTTTCAGGATGGTTCACAAGAACATGATGAATTCCTGTTTTCTAACATGTACAGTGTGAAGGGTGTGTGTGGATGTGTGTGTGTGTGTTGGGAAAAATGTTGACGTGCGATTCAAATTGCATTTTTCTGTGACTTTTCACCCAACTTTGAAATTGCTGATGATATAGTAGGACTGTAGGAGGTGAATGTTAAAATGAAATGGATGTGGGTATTTGTTCTGTTTCCACACGTTTGTCTATCCAATAGTCTGCTCTGCATGCACGCACTATTACTACTGTACGTACATAGCAGTGAATTGTGTGTGTACGTGTACGGGATTAAGTGTGAGAAAGAGAGACATGCAGACTACTTCTATTGTCACATTGCTAATCTGCGTTTGTAGGTATGGCAATAATGTATGCGTGTATTATACTCTGTTCCTGCCGGTTCAGTTACAACCAGTGTGTATGTGTTAAGGCTAAATAGCTTGATCGTTCGCTTATTTTTTGAGGTTGCATTTCATTGTATAATATATTTTTTTGGTATTCAGTCCATGTGTCTGATATGTAATATGTAGTCGACACGACAGTTGATTGTCGGTGTTAAAATTCTCAGTGAAATGGTTCACGCAATTTTGAAATTGACTACGACTACCAGTGAATCAAGACAGGACGAAGAGAGAGAAGAATGATGGGATGTTCAAGACAAAATGAGATGACTTGTTTGATGTCCTGCCATCTTTTCCAGCACGTGGATTTCTTTGATGATGTTGTGGTTGTTACCTCTTTGCCCTTGTTTTTTACTTTTTCTCAAAGACAAAGTTGGATCCATAATTTTGATGGGGATAAAGTGTTATTGACACATTATTCAGGTAGACTCGAGTATGAGAAAGTTGTGATGGGACATTTTTGGACGTATTTGTGTAGAACATTAGTTTAATACCAGGGGAAAGGATTGACTTTTGGAGATGGAAAATGTGTCACATTTTAGCCATTGCGGATATTGATTATCTGTGTGTATGTGTGTGTAAATATATGGAGGAATATCTTGAAATGATATTCCTCCATAAGTAACTGCCATCAAGGAAGAAGATATAATAAAGGTGAGCACAGCTGTTTCTCTCAGCTGTAACTTTGTCAAGATGAAGAATGGGGATTTTTATTTGTGATATTCTGAAATGAAAAGGAGTGTTCTTAGGGTAGTGTAGCCCCAAGAAACATGATGGTTCAGAAAAATAATATATAATTGTGTTTTTAAAAAAATTATTGTATTGTTAAAATGTATTGTGTAAATGATGGAGAGAGTATACAGTATGAAGGAGGATTTAAGTGGGGGATGTTTGTGTGCAAATTGAAAAATTTTCTGCCTTGCTAGTTTGCAATTATCAACTCCCTCTCCCCTCCCTTCTCCACTTTATAGTGTTTTCTGACTGTCTTTTCTGCGTGCGAGATGTCTATGTTTGAGGGATGTGTTATAATGTAGAATTGGGATGCGTGAAGGTTCACAGGACTGTGACTGTGTGGATTTATTTGCGACAGAAATGAAATCAGGGACAGACGAAATGAAACCGTGCCTTAAGGTTTTTCGCGTAGGGAAGCCGAGGGCTGGTGAAAGAATTCATGATGTACAGAAAACAGCATACGGTGTACAAGTGTGTAATGAGTAGAGGAAACTGACCGAGGAGAATTTTTTATTTTATTGGTATGTACATTCTGTCATTCACACAACATCCACCCCCCCCCCCCTTAAATGTGTTTTGCCGGTCGTATATATTATTCAGATGATGATTGGTTGGAATAAGTGTGTGTTAATTGCAATTGTATGACTGTATGATGGGGAAATAATCATAAGGATATTTATTCTCTCTCTCTCAAACTTTTTTTTATAACTAGATTTTTTTCTTCTCAAAAGTAGTGAATGTGGCAGTTTTCTTTCTGTTAACTGTTGGCTATTATTCTGCGTGTGTCGTGCGTGTACGCTATATTGTCATGATGTTTGTAACGGAATTTTGTAGCCTATAAATCTGAATAATATAACGTCTTTTTGGGGAGAGATATGAAAATTTTCCACAGTCCACGTGTCACTTGGTCATGAATGGGAATGAATGTATGTGTGTATGATTTACTTTTTTCCCTACTCTAATCTTTTGACTTGAAAAAATTTGTATTAATTAGCAAGAGGTTCGTCGTACACATGGTCACATTACACATGCATTTATTCGTCATGTGTTTTTTTTTAAAAAAATGTTTTTCATTTATTTGTAACTCTATTAAACTTGATTATAATATATATTCTACATGGGGCATGGGTCACAGGAAATGTGGGACTCTTAAGTACTAATATTGATGTGCTATCTGGATTACTTTCACATGGATTTTTTGAAGCATTCAAAAGAAGAATTGTCAGCTGTAGGAAGGATTAAGTGTAAGAAATTGAAAGGGTATTTAGTATCTTTGAGGAAGTTGACCTTTAAGGATGGAACATGTTCATGGTAGTGTCGTCGTGATCTAGATATTTTGTTCAGACTGTCGTCTGCTGTAACGGAGTAAGTCTGAGTTAGGAACATTAGGAAGACTAGCCGATTATGGATTGATATTACTTATGTCGAGCACACAAGTAGGATATGTGACTGTCTCACTTATATCTGTAGTAAGTAGTAGAGTATACTTATATTGTGTATTCAACGATGAGAAAATGGATGGGAAGAATGGATAGAAATAGTAACACAATTGAAGTTGGGAATTTGGTCTAAGTAGACTGTCTATTAAGAAAAGTAAAAGTAAGAAGAGAGAGGAGAGAGATATTAATTTGATGGAGGGGAGGAATTATTATTATGATGGGATTTGGAAGTCGTAGTAAGACGGTCGTTGGTTGTTGTATTGTGCCATTTTTGTATGGCTTTATTTACGTCATGCCATTGTATTAACGGTATTGGAACAGGAAGTGAGGAGTTGTTCGTATGTATTGAACTGAGGAGATGGTAATGTTCGTTAAGATTGTAATATGTAAATTTACTTTTTGATGCTGATTCTGATGTGTGATTATAAATGGTACAATTTGGAGTGGAGTAAATCCCAGTCATCATCATCATCACAGTCTTCACTGCGGGGTTTACATTATGCACTGTTTATGTATGTATGTATGTATGCACCTGTAAAGTTATAATGGCCATTGTGTTATCATTTCTCTCACTCGGTGAGTGTTTGTACACAGACCATAAGTAATCTAGTGCAGTCGAAGAGGAGGAGGAGTAAGAGCAAAATGAGACTATGATAATAATAATATGTTTGAGGAGGAAATTAATGATATGTTGACTAAATGAAATTGAAAACTAAAGATGAAAATGAAAATTGAAACTGGGTCTATGGAGTAGAGATTATTTGTTGTTGTGATGGACTATTTGGTAGTGTACAGATTTAATTGAATTTTTCTTGTGGATTGTCATTATTACGATTGTTGTAGAGTAAGAATCGGTGTGGTACACATGGTAGTGTCTCACGACTGCGACTGTAGTAAAAGTATGTTGTTTGGGGTGGATGGGGGGAGGTATGGATTATTACAAAAAATAAATAATGAGAATAATAAAATAGAGGGAAAAGACGGAATCACAACAAACAGAGTTGTGACTCGTGTCTGATTAACTATTTGTTGTAATAGAAGGGAGAAGAGAGAGGAATAATGATATTGAAGAAAGGATGAAGGAACCACGTATATATGGTTTAGTTTGTAGTTTCTGTCAATTATGACTACATATTGTTTTATTTTGATTGTTGAAGGTCCTGGTCGAATTAAATTACTTGCATTTTTACTTACTACTATGACCGTTTTGATTTTGAGAGAGAGAGAGAGTGAAAGTTGTGAATATTGTGTAAATGAAATTGTTCATTCATGATTTATTTTGTCCTGACATTATACTTACATATTGTCGTATTAAGTAAGGAGTGTCTCATTGTATTTTTACACAAGGGAAATGATCCATAACTTGTGAAGTGTGTGTGCCATAAACAGAAAGTCTTGTGCGTGTGTAATGTGTATGGATATGATAGTGATTACAGTCGTACTTCTAATTTTCTGGATGTTTGTCTGAGACAAGTCATGAGATTCCCGCTGACTATTTTTATTTAGTCCACCTCAAGTTGAGTCTTGTATAGGTGAAATTATAGACTCGGAATGTGGAACTAATGTTTTGAATGAAAATGGCAGTTGTAATAATGAAATAAAACCGAGTGTAAATGATGAAAAGTTGTACACGACGAGGATCCCTTGGTGTAGCTCCGATATTTTGTTTTCCCCTCACGACATTTCAACAAGAAGAGTACCAAAGATCACTTGTCCACATGATTGTAGTAGGGAAAGAAAATGTGTTCAAAATTGACACGAAAGAATTTTTGACCTACTTGCTTGGTTGAAATGAAATATTTCCTAAGCCAAGAGCTATAATTATTATGACAATATTAAATTGATGATGTTGAATTAATCATGGTTTTTGTATCTCATTTGTTTTTCTAGTTGGCCCTCCATTTACTTTTAGACTCAAAGTTAAATTCTACTCTAGCGAACCACACAACCTCCGTGAAGAATTGACAAGGTGAGACTATTTTTCCCTTTATAAAAATATATTTGAGTATAGAGAGGGGAGGAGGGAAGAACCTTTAATGCATGTAAATACAATCCATTATCACATCCATCTATCTCCCCACACACTTTTAGAGGGATCAGTATTTTGTGGGTTGCACTTCTCCTTCTTTTTTCTAGTTTAAAGAAGCACGCTGTGATAAGTGCTAAGTGTTTTGATTTTTTTTATTTTGTAAAAGAGTATAATAGTATTTTCCTTGATGAGATGTTGTGGCAATTTTATTTGACTCTGACAGGATAGCGTGCTTGTGTATGTGTGTGTGTGTGAAGAAGTTGATGTTCATATGGGGCATAACAGTGTACAAATGAAATGATTTAATTTCCTTCACAGATATGTCATTTCATAAAATGTTTGCCTTCAGGAGCCAGAGTAAATTGTGAATTGGGAAAAGTGGGGTTGGTAGATAGTGTTTTTTTGTTATTCTTTTTTTTCACACTACCCCCTGTCAAATGTGTTTTGTGTGTGTGTTCACACACAACCCACCTTCATCTTCGCTGTGGTGATCCGGAAGTTCGGAAGAAATGTGACAACATAATGGATGTTCATTGAGAAATGGACAATAAACACAATTTGAGAATAATGGAGTATTAATTCCATCTGATAAAATTCATCTCAATTGTGATTTTGACTGTAGGAGGGACTTTGGTGTAGCAGGATTGTATGTAGTCTCAAAAGTAAAATTACTTTTTTAAATATGATTCAAGTTATTCTAATTTTTCTTCCTATTCTTGTTGACGGAAAACCAAGTTGAACTATTTCTTATCCGTGTTTGTTTACATTTAGAATTTTGTGACCTAGAAAGGATGAGAGAGAGCAGAGAGAAATGTCTTTGTGAAATTATGAGAGTCATGTGAACAGAAATTTGTCAGTTCAACCAGCCACTTTGTGTGAATATTTGTTGTTTGGGAAGAACTTGATGACTCGTAGATTTTTGCAGTGTATAAGTAAGTACACTAGGGTAGAGTATTTTGAGACTAGTCTCTCCTTACACTATCCTTACACTACACATACTTGAATTTAGACAACAAAGAAATATATTGATACTCTAGAGTTTTTATTATTGTTGTTGTTGTTGTGGATTGCTGTGATTTTCTACTTTATGTGATGGAGAGTCTCAATTTAATATATCATGATCATACTCTCGATTGGTTGTATTTAATGTCTTACTTACCTTTTACACAGACTTTAGACATAAACACACACACACCATAAATAGTGTGTGGATGTAAATTGTCCACTTGTTGAGTCTTGTTCAGAAGTTGTGTGTGTCCATGTGATATTTTTTGAAGTCGTGAAAAATTTATATATTTATGTTGGGGAATGAGATTGCAAATTTTGTAAATGATTCTATTCAGGTGAATACTTAGTTTATTGTTTAGCGTGAGTGTGGGAGAGAGAAATAGGGATTGAATGGATGACACTAGACACTAATAATATATTATTTTTGGAGTACTAAAGGGACAGAAGGGGAAGTTCAGTGATGGATTTGTCCCATGCTTCAGCTTTATTGTGTACAGTGCAGTGGAGGGATGGATTTAGACGTCGCATATGAGAATAGTGGAGAAAGTTATCAACAACGGAGGATTGGAATTTGGAAGATCAAATGTATCCTCATTCTGAATTTTTTTATAATATTGAATAGCAATGTCTTTTACAGTTTTTGTTGATGGAAAATAAATTGTTATTTTAAGCATAGACATTTTCGGTGAAAGAGAGAGAGAGAGAGATGTCTGAGTTTTTTTCCCTTTCCTTCGCTCTCCATCAAATGATTAATAATTAGGAGTCGTGAACGAGTTTTTACACTATAATGGAGTAGTGTGTGCTTGAATTTTGGATTAGTCCACCTGAATCCTTTTCCATCAAAAGTTGTCATAATAATGATGCAGCCTTCCTTTATTACTTGAAAAATATTCTTGAATAAAATACCATAAACGATGGTAATCGATTGCTTTGACTATCACCAACTCCCCTCACAATCTAATTGCAATACAATTATAATATAGTGTACATGTATGTACAATGGAGTGTTAATTGAGGTTGTCTGTGTTCGAACATTGACATTGAATATTTAGTGGTCGTTGCGTGTGTGTGTGTCTGTGATGTTGATTTTGATAAGATGCTCTAGCATCTTACATACTAGATAGTAATCGATTTAATGTGGACAGATAATTAGATTTGATAAGGAAAAATTAATTTTGATTTGGATGTGGATTGTTTAATTTCTAATTTTTATTTTGTTTGTTGAATTGTAGGTATCAATTCTTCTTGCAAGGTATGTACCTATAGTGTTTTGTTGAATTGTATTTGTATTTTGCACTTTTGTGTATCTACTTTTCAATTTTTATTTGATTTTCAGTGAAGCAAGATGTTCTCACGGGAAGATTGGAAGTTCCTCATCAGACCTCGATTGAATTGGCTGCGCTGGCTCTGCAATGTGAGTGTTTTAACAAAACAATGGATTTTTGTTACAATGACATTAGGAAAAGGTCGTTGTCATCGTCAAATCATACAGCCATAATGCTTTTATGTAATCGAAAATTCCTGTTTTTTTCTCCTTCAGCTGAAATTGGGGACTATGAACAAGAAATCCACACTCCATCATTCGTCTCGGAGTTCCGGTTCTCAGATAACCAATCAGAAGATATGGAAATCGCCATCCTGGACGAGTTCAAGCGGTTAAAGTAAGTAGAAGGGAAAATTTGTACCACCACTCAATCCAACAAAGAATTTCTTCTTTACTAGTAAATGAGCAAATTGTAACATTGTCTGTATTTGACTTTATGAACAGGGGACAGACTCCAGCTCAGGCAGAGATGAATTACCTAAATAAAGCCAAGTGGTTAGAAATGTATGGCGTGGACATGCACACAGTTTTGGTGAGTTTAAATATTACATTTGAATGTGATTAGAATAGAATTAGTGAGCAAAGACATTCATTTCTCTGTATTAATTATCTATTTGGTGCTTATTTGTTCAATAGGGGAAGGATGGTTGTGAATATGCCCTTGGACTCACACCGACTGGAATACTTGTATTTGAAGGGAAACAAAAAATTGGTTTGTTCTTTTGGCCTAAGATTGCTCGCTTGGATTTTAAAAAGAAGAAACTCACTTTGATCGTGGTGGAAGATGACGACGAGGGGAAGGAGCGTGAACACACTTTTGTTTTTAGGTAGGTTCTATTTATATACAAAATTTTTAAATCTGAATTTTCAAATGAAACAAGAGGGTTATAAATTTTTGTGTTTCTGTGATCTCAATATTTCAACAGATTACACAATGAAAAGGCAGCTAAGCATTTATGGAAATGTGCTGTTGAACATCATGCGTAAGTTTAATTCTCTTTTCTCATATTATTTTTGAATAATTTTTTAAATGATTGAATGATTTTAAGTGTGATTTCATCTTTCCATGCAGATTTTTCCGTCTCAAAGGGGCAGTCAAAGCTCCGAATGCTAGGCAAAACTTTTTCCGTATGGGCTCTCGCTTCCGATATAGGTCAGTTTTATTTAAATAAAAACTTCCAATTTTATTCCACACATTCAAGGAAGCATGTTACAGATAGTGAAATAATTGTTGTGACTTTTTTTTAAAAATTTTGCAGTGGAAGGACAGAGGCTCAAACATTAGTAATGAATAAATCAAGGAGAACAGTTCAGTTTGAGAGGAGGCCGAGTCAAAGATATGCAAGACGACAGTCGCACATTTTGAAAGAGCGACACCGACCACAACCCTTACAACATTCAACTATTCAACCAGCTACCAGTACCGAAGGAGAAAGAGAGGCTGTCACAGCCACTACATCCGAACACAAAGAGCCACTTAAAATTGAGACTGAACCACAAAAGGATAGAGAAGTGGACGTTGATCTTCTTTTGAGGTTTTGAAACTTTTTGAAAACTTTTTGTAATTATTTATTTTAAAAGGAAAATGACTAAACTGTCTAAAATTCTCGGTTATATTGTGTAGTGATGAACCACGTGTCCTTCGACCGAGGTCATCACCAAGTGGACAGACTTCAACATCTTTATCACCTCCTCAGACACCAACTTCTCGGTCAACTCCTAGTCCCTCTGCGTCTGTCCATGAATCTCCACCACCGTCAGCCACTGAAGATCCCTTGGACAGTTTAATAAAGAGGTTTTTTGATTTCAGAAAAAATACTTCAATAATTTAAATAAGACTGAAGAGAACTGGGAATTTAATGCATTTTATTTTTATTAAAGTATTGCAAAAGAGACGGGAGGATTCCTTCATCCTGACACTACCGCAACAGATCCAGATGTCAATATAATTCCAAATAATCAAACCAAATATGTGTCATTGCCCAAGCCTTTACCCCCTGACAAGCTCAAATGTAATATTTGGAAAGCCAAAGTGGAGGAGGATTTGAAGAAACCAGCCGCAGTGGAAGGAAACGTAACAACACAGTCAATGTTTAATGGGTAAAAATAATGGAAAATCAAAATTCTAAAAATAATACTTTTGACATTTGCATGTAAAAAGTTTATGGAAATAGTTTGATATTATTACACACTTATATTTGTGTACAGTGATTCCTTTCAACCTGTGAGCAAAAAACGTGAGAACACAGTCCAGAATGGACGAGACTACCATAACATGGACGCAGCTACTTTTATCTCAGTGGTAAGAATATTGGTGTAATGATTTGTAGTGACATAATGGGGATCTTCTTGTGATGACTTCAATGTGATTTCCAAGTCATAAAACACCATTTATTATAGGCAGTAATATTGACACGTATACCAAGAGCTTAGGAAAAATTATACTTTCAGTGAGGAAATGAAATATTCTTCATTGTTCTCTTACATACATACCACCACAATAAATTGTTATTGTTGTTGATGTGCTGCATTTTTAGCACCGTTGGTTTAACAGCACGTAATTTTTGAAGCGCTTCAGAATGTGAATCAGAGATGAATGTTTAACATGACATTTTTTAGTGTCAATGTGTTCTTGACTCAATTTAACGCACACGCATTATATTATTTACAAATTTTAGTGATTAACTTTTTAGTTTGCGTGAATATGTTTTTATATGACATACGAATTGGATCTATGTTCGCTACTGAAATTATAAACTGTGAAATTTGCAAAATCTATCGACAACATTTTTTAACAGCTCACTTATACAATACGTAATATTACTCAATAATTCACTTTCTTGAAGAATTTGTTTTTTGTCCTATTTTTTGTACATACACTAAAAAATCGTATTTAATCCCCTTATTATTGACAACTCACGAATTCTTCCGTATTGACCACATACAACACAGTATATTATATATAATTTGTATATATGATTTGTAGTAGATTTGACTTTTGTACATATTATTTTATTTAATTTTGTAATTATAAATTTGACAATATTAGCAACCAGCTCAGTAAGCCTTGGTTTTTGTTTGGTTTTCGTTGGATTTCGTAGGGAGGGGATAAGCTGAAACTATCAGTTGAATGCAGTGGTGGTGACACAAAATCCATTGCACAACTGTCCTTGACCTCTGCCTCTTCTTCTAGTAATTATCAATCCTCCATCACTCCTTCCTCTTCAAAATCCATGTCACCCATGTCCTCCTCGTCTGGCCCTGGGAAGGGTCGACGTTCAATAATTTCTTCCTCATCCAGTGCCAAATCACAAAAAGAGTCTCAACTCCTTGCTAGCCAGCAACAGACAAGTTCCGACACGGAACATAACTTATTATCTGGCAGTGACGACGACTCGACCCCCCTCCTTCCCTCTGACTCCCCTCCAGTCACTGTCACTCATTTCTCTTCTCAAAAGGGTAAACTTGAAAGAGTACAACTTCAACTCAGTTCAGAGTCTTCGAGTGTCAATCCTGGAGGCAATAATAGCAATAACTCAACCACAACAACAGCGACAACAACAACAAAGGTTTCCTCAACTAATGATCAAATTGTGGAAACCATCACTAATAATACTGTGGACAGTAAACAGGAGAAAGAAATCTTTATAACGGATGCTCCAGTCGACAATAGTATCAAGGTGGAATGTAATGGTGTCAACTACAACAACAATAACAACAAGAATAAAGTCAAGACGACTATGACAGCTACGAGTAAAAATCCATTCAATCCATTTGTGACGACCTCTCCAACGACAACCACAGCAACAACTTCCACATCCATATCGGACAAGGCAAATGGGAACAATAATAATAATCCATTTGAATTTGAGCAGTTGGATGCTATCACTGCTGCCCTTTTGAGTAGTAACAATCCATTTCATAATCCTTTTCTCATGGCCAATGACCATCACCATCCTCCTCCTCCTCCTTCTGAAATTGTGTCCGTAGGGTCGGCTCCTCTTGGTAGTCGAAATAAAGTGCAAGGTCAAGGCAGTCTCAGTAGTGACCAGGATGGCTGTACAAAAACAAAAGGCCCGGGCCATATTGTAAGTCGCCATACACTAAACAAAAACAAGAAGAGAAAAAAATTGATTCTCTTAATTGGCATCTTATCTCTTGCGGAAAAATATTTCTTGTGCTTGGGGCGCTCTTCTTGGTATTCATCTTTTTCAATTATTTTTCAAAAAAAACCAATGAGACATTATTTTCGGATTTTTTAAGAAAAAAAATTCGAAGAAACGAATCAGTTTCTTTTTATTCTTTACTTATTGTGATTAGACTTTCTTCGACCTTTCTGTCTCTTACGTCAAAGAATCTTGTCAATTACTTTTTTCACTTTTGAAAGGGGTGTGTGGACTTATACTGTGTAAGGGTGCATGTTGCATGCGGATTAATAGCATAATGTAGACTCTCTTGGTCTTTGTGGGATGATGTAGTTAGACTAATTTTGTAGTTAGTTGCGGTGACTTATGTAATCATAATATTTTGCATAATGGTAAAATAGTATTGCATGCGTGTATATATGTGAATATGAGATATACCTTGAACCCACTTTAGTCGTACCTCTTAATAATTTATTTTTTGCCTTTTCTACAATGTGACATTATTATAAAGATAATTTTTCGACTGACTTGTAAAGAGTTTTAACTGTAAATTTTGTACGTATTGTGCATGAACCTCAAGAAAAAGACAATTCTATTCTATTATTATATAAAAATCTGTGTATGGGTTAGGAAATTAAGGAAAGTAAAAATGTTTAATTTTGTGAGGAAATTAATGCGTGAATGATATCTATAGGAGCGGATGGAGGAGACGAGAACACCATCCATTTTTGAAGATGATGTGATTTCAATACTGACAAATAAACCTCCAGTGACACCAACCCCAGTTCCCAAACCGAAACCTAGGAACCTCTCAACTCGTCAACATAATAATGCAAATATAAATAATACCGGAATTACCACCACCACTACCACATTAATGACAAATGGAGACTCAACAAAAGACAAGCCGATCATTCAACGACGAACGGTCATCACAACGCAAATTTAAGAAGAAAAATTTTAACCAGTAAATTTTTAAGATAGGGAAAAAATTCACACGTTCTTCTAAATAATAACAAATAAGCACAAAAAATTTTTTAAGCTTTTTAATGTTACGAGTGTCTAGTTACAAAATACTACTACTCGCCACTGCTGCTGCTACTTTGGTCATAAACTCTACTAACATCACAGTCAGGTTTATTGTCAATACAGTAGTGGTTCATAACTTCATACACATCACATTACTGTATAAGAATTTGTATTTTTTTAAGAAAAAAAAATTAATTAATACGCACGGTTAAGCATTACTTAAAAAGAACTTTTTTTGTTTTCACTGGCAACTATTATGATGATTATGAACTTATGAGTATTGAAACATATTACATACAGTGTATATGGCATGTAAGTTTTTTTCCGAATGTTCTGGGTAGTTTCTCACCACACTCAGATTTGTTTGAGAAGTTTGAAAAAGCATTTATTTATGTATTTACTTGTGAAGGTTTGTTTTACTGTGTTTGTTTGCATAAAGAAAGTGCACAAAACTTGGAAGGAAAGCTGACGGTTCGATGACTCAGATATGATCTGAGTGTAGAGAAAGTCAAAGGGTGTAAAGATTGGAAGGAAAGTTTGTGCCAATTTTGACCTAGGTTTTCGTGAATGATAAACTGAATAATTATTAACCCTCGAACATTTTTTTGGTGTAGTTATACATATTATCGAGAAGTAATATGTTAAACTTACGCATATACAGAGAATGGCGTATTAAATACATATTTTATGTAACTCATCCGTCCTTGAAAACTAACGGTCTGCACTACACGCGCCTGCTTAAAATGATGTTTTCAAAAAAGGTATATATTCACAGTAATGTTACTATATTTGTTATTGACTTTGCTGGATATTAAAATTTTTGACCAGATATTTTTGTGCTACAGTATAGAAATACACTTTTAAAATTATGGTGAAAGCATAGTCTTGTTGATGATGAATCCGTTGGACTTTAAAGACTCTTTTGTTTATTGTGTAAAAAGCGAGGTTGAACATTGTACATTTTACATTACATATACACAGCAGGATATAAATAATAGGAGTAGAGGGAAGGACAGAGGAGAAAGTAGGGAAAGTAGAAGAACTTTTGAAAAGTGTCTTTTAAAAATACATTCCGTTGGTATAATAATTAAATGTTAGAATAATTGTCCGTTCCGTATGTAAGTAAGTAATGAATACACAAAATACAAAACATAATCATGGGTTCTATAAAGAAAATTCCATAGAAGGATTTGAAAAAGTGCCATCACATTCCAAAATAGTTTTTATTACGTAATGTTAGAGAGACAGTGTACAATTGTGAATAATACACAGACAGCTGAGAAACCATCTCTTAAATACATTATTTCCAGTAGTTCCGTCCTTTGACTCGATTCCTGTCCACACAAAAATATGAAATGTTATAGTAATGTTCGGATATAAAAGAGTTTTTAGAGAGTTTTTAGAGACAAGCCTGCGAGTATTGACGAGATTAGGATCGGATTTTTCGCATAATTAGCGTACTGGTGGGTAGAAGGAGGAATGTCCAGTTTTCTTAATGATAAATGACATGGAAGAGAGGAACTATGGGCAATTAAATTATGTGTTAAATATTTTTAAATAAATATATATTTGTACTGAGAAACTTGGGTAAAGTCGAATTTTCAAACTTAAAAAATCAGTCCGCTGTAGTTAATAGCGTTTAGTATTATATATATATATAATATACAGTAGAGTAATATGTTAAGCATAATTAACTTGATATTCTGAATGGAGGAGCATAATGTGAGCAATGTATAGTGTGAGACAAAGAAAGAGAGAGAATAACCTATTTAAGTTGTAGTATCCTTCACTCGAGGTTACGAAATGGATTGAAAAAAAACGAACGTTATATTCTCTCGTTGTTAAACTATAAATTATATTTCGGTACCTTTGATTAACAACGAATTCCAATATAATATATAAATAACATGTATTTTCGCCGTACTTGCATTGTGTTTTAAGATATTAAGGACAAAAACTGTTACTTTTATGTTGACTATTTAGCAACTTTCCTGTGTGTGTATGTATTAAATATGACAACAAAATGATTCATGATATGAGTAAGCATGTAATACAGTAATTATGGTAATGAATAGTACTTTGACGAAGGAAAATAGATTTTGTAGTGTTAAATTTTTCTTTTTACAAAACTCACAGTGGAAGAATTAAATTGATTAGGGTGATTTGAGACTTGGAGCAGTTGTTAAGTAAGTAAATAAATAAATAGAGAGGAATGTTAAATACATGTATGGAAATGTTATGAAAGTGTTGTCCAAAGAGAAAAGACTTGTGCTTTTATATCTATTAATATTATAATTTGCTAAAAAAGTTTACGGGATCAAACAATTGCAATTTTCCATTCCGTCATTTCTCCATAAGTAACTGTTATACGTTTATATTCAACTCATTCACTGTACAGTTGTTCCAACTGATAAAAATTTGTTATCAAAAGGAGAATTTTCAAGTTTTTAGAAAACCAAATTTAATTTAGTTCTAGAAGTGTGACGTAGGTCCGTAAGCCGTCTCTCCACAAATGTTATAATCTTTTTGACCTAATTGTGATCATTTGGGAGGGACGTCTTTGGTGTCCTTCTTTTGTGGGAGGAAAAATACACAAAGTGTAGCCTTAACCAAAAACAGAAAGTACATTTTACACTAATTATCCATCCAGATCACGCTTGGCCTAAATATCATTCATATGTAAGAATAATATGATGTTTCTTTTATAAATACATGATAAAAAATATCTATTTCCAGGTACGATGGCACAAAGTAATTACTAGTGCAGACATATTTAATCTTATTATATGATATACCTGAACAGAGACGTAAATTGTTGAGACATGAATAAATTCGTAAAATTTTAATCAAGTTGTAATTATTCCTATGCATCTGTCACGTTTCGGCTTGTGATCTTTTTGCATAACAAAGTGAATTTGTTCTCATTCCTCCTCATATTACTCACAGACCCTTGATACCACTGCACCTTGAACCATTGAGGAAGGACAAAGCAAAGGAAGGGCATTTTCTCTTCAATCCTCCCTTGAAGGTTTCCCTGACATTTTGAGTGCAGACAGGTTCTTGGTCAAGTACGTATGTGACTAGGGCAATGTCATTCGTCAGTAATATTTAATTTGGGTGCGTTTATTTCATTTCAGTTTAATCACTCTTGTCTACATAATAAACTATATAGTAAATACCTGCATGACCAACAATGGACTCTCACAATTGAGGAGTAAAAAAGAGGAAGGTATAATTCCGGCTAATACATTTTTCAACTTCCGGATAGTATTTTGAGCTTGTAGTTTTTTCTTTCAGAATGCCGTTGTATTAATTCATTTTGAGACTCAAAGTTATAAATAGTGAGAGTGAGTGTGGTAAAAACGTTTGTTTGCAAAATTTTCACTGATAAACAATGCATAATAGAAATGTGAAGAAAAATAGTCAGATATATCGACATTTTTCGAGGAAAAGTATTAATAAAATTATTTTTATTGACTCAACTTTCATTAGTTCAAGTTTGTAGATCGTGGAACGTAAAAAAGTTAATATATTACGCTATCTCTTTTACATTATACATATATGTCATATTATTCTAATTATTAAATCATTATAATAATTATTAAGAAAATAAATTAGTTACATATTGTATTAACCATTCTAATAGCGTGACAAGTTTCCAGGCACACAACCGAGCTGAAAGTCATACAAAAAAATAGAATTAATTATCCAAGTTCATTACAGAAATATTTCATTTACAAATGTTCTAGAAAGTATTCAAAAAATCACCTGTGATCATCCTTAGATAAGTTGACGTTATTGATACTTGCGTCATGTTCGTCGTTCGATCTTGGTCCACGTTGATCCCCTTGGCTAGATCTAGAATTATGCTTCCCCATTATGTCACTGGTATTATTTCTTCTTTCTATTTCAGGATCTGTCAAAAAAACAATCAAATGTCATCAATTACTTACTATGGTGGTCTCACTTTCCCTACAGGTATCAGTACTGCAAACGAGATTGTTGAAGATGAAAACTGATTCATTCTTTGTAGAAAAGTCTTTACCTTTATCAGGGGAAAATCCATTATTATGATCTTTATGGTTATTATTTGGTTCTTGTGGTCTGGACGTGACAAGAGTGCAGTCCCCACTACTGTCTAACCAATGGTGTCTCAGACATCCATCACACGTTAAACGTTCACTGTAAGCACAAAATAGAGGGGGAAATCTTCAATTAGGAAAGTCATTACAACTTGTTACTACTACTCACTAACTCACTACTACTCTGTTAATACTCGCAAATTGTCATAATTTGCTGCATACATGAGTGGTTAACTAATGTACATTATTTTGCAAAAGTGGTGTATGTGGCCTATAACTATGTAAACACACCATTATGGCTTCCAATTTACAAAAATATAAAAGACTGTTATACTGTGTACTAGACATTTTTGATCAAATCAACCATATTATATCATAATGGGCTGTGGTTGACGTTATCTAATAATGTGAATGGAAATGCCTACTTTAATAATTATTTTTGCCATTATCAATTAATGTGAATGAATGGTGGCATTGTATATTACATTAATTGTACTTTACCTGGGTTTTAGAACCAAAAGTTTTTCAATAAAATCAATAGCGAGCGATGAAACGGACTCGAATTCAGTTTGCGGAAAAGTTAGCGCCCTTTGCGAAATATTTAGAAATGTCTCTTGTTTACCTGTTGATCAACAAATTTATCATAACAGAAACATACATCAGATCATATTTACTCAAAGTTATTCCTACTACCCCAATGTTGGTAGTAGTCGAATACTACTACTTCTTTTACTCTTAGGTAATGGTAAGAGTATAGCAGTAGATACACAAAAGCACAACTCTGGAATCAAGTCTTTAACTAATCATCAAGTACAGCTCACTCCTTTTCGTATATATTTATCAGAAACTTTTAATCCTCAATCCTGGAATGTCATACTTGATGAAAACTTAAATTCTTTTCATGGTTAATACAAAAAGAAAAGAAATGTGTGGTTCATTACAATCACCCCCAAAAGGGGACACTCCAGAGAGGAGCACATAAGTTAATACTCCAACAGCCCTAGAAAAAGTTAAAAAAAGTTTTTTTTAAAAAACATCAGTGCATTACAAATAAGCATAATACATAATTGTTTGCGACACACAGTTATCATTGGTTTTAGCGGCAGACTATGTTCAAATTGCCGGCTCCGATTTTCTCAAGTCAACACTTAGGTGAAACTATTTTGCATAGTTTTCACAGTTAAATATAGTGATAATTTTAGTCATGTTATCCCGAAAGGGGAAAAAGAAGGTAGTAGAGGTAATTCAAGATGAAGAGAGCCAAAATTCTCAGGTTTGGAGTTCAGACGATTTGCCTCTGTCTCAACATGTAAATCATGGTAAGTTTTCTTCTTCATTTCTTCTTCTTGTCTCATTCCCAACTATTACAGATTTTCATGTGTGTATTTTAATGTATGCACTAGGACCTGAGTTTGACGTACAATCAAAATCCTTTTCATCTGGTTTCATTGACTTGCTAATTCTTCTCATCGCACCATCACAAAATCAGAGTCACATTTTTCTGATGAAGATTCGGATGAAAATCGAAGTGAACAGAGTATAATTTCTGTACCAAATGATAAACAAGATTCTCCCCAACACAATACAGATGATGAAGTCGAGCCGAAGAGTTGGATATTGGAAATAAACAATGCTTTTAAAAAAGGAGTAGGTTGAATTTCAAACAACCATGTTTTTAAAAAATAATTTCCGTTGTTCCATTCTACTTGTACCAATACAGTATTAATTTGAAACACTTTCCAATATCTATAGGAGTCTTTGGGTAGTCTTATTCCAGCTATACTGCGAAATACTGTCAAAATGTTTCGTCAGTGTGATACTACTGAAGTTTCTTGGGCTCTCCATATTTCTCAATATGAAGTGACGACTTTATTGCATATGCTGGATATGTCCTCGATATATACGGATCCTAATCCCGAGCCTGAAAATCATCAACAGGAAGCTGCTGCCATTTCAAGGGATGAAGAGGAGGTTCATCCAGTCAAAGATTTGAAGAAACCAAAACCTAAGATTTTGGCCAGCAGTATTACAAATGTGCCTGTTCAGTGCCTTAACTTTATGGCTATTAAAAATTCCATTACTGGACATATTTTTCCTGAACATATCCGTCGATTTGTGCTGTAAGTTACTAATGACTCACAATTTTACACAATTTTAGGATTAAAAATAATCATTTGAATATTTTATAGTTACCACTTCCCCACTTTACGGCAGTGTGGAACTCATTTAATTACGGATCTGCACAACGGTCGAGACAGGAAAAAATGGTTTACTCAAAAGAAGGGAAAAACAGCACATTCGGCGTCAATTTGGTCCATTAAGAAAGACCCTGTCAGTCTAATAGCAATGTGGAGAAAGATCGGAGCAACGGGGATGCGGAACCCAGGTAATTTATTTAAGTACACTTTTTGCTAATTGCACATACACAACACACATGTATAGTAATAAATATTGTTGAACAGAGAGATTTCAAGATTTACTTGACGGCAAAATGAAATTAGAATTTGATGTGGATGGTAATTTGAAATCCGAAAATGATGAGGTAAGAGGCAATAAATTATCAATTTTCATCTCGGCTTTTTACTGGGATCACTATGTGTGAGTTTTTTTTGAAATAGGTTCCAGTTCGGGTGGGAACCGATTTTAATTTGGTAAAGATAATGGAGGAGTTAATCAAATTCAAGCATAACTCATTGACTATCCTTGCCCTCACAGAACTGATAACGTAAGTACATAAAATATTGTCCTGTATCACATATTCGAGAAAAACAACTACTAACTGCCAAATGGTTTTTTCAGAGAAAAGTACCCAGATATGGCTGCTCAATACAATGATCTGTATCACTCAATTCGTAATAGAATTCAAAGTAGACCATGGTTTTTGAAAGATGAAGACACGGCGCTTATTGGCCACGATAGAAATTTTTATTCAATCTGTGAGGAGAGGAAAGGCCTGCCATTACTCTCCCGGAAAGATAACGTTCCCATTCTCATTTTTGATATGATTCAGAGGGCAGTTGACTTGAAACTATTACACAATACGAGTGGTGAGGCCTGGTTCTTTTATGAAGTGGACAAGGATGACAATGGAATTCTGACCGAAGGGGAGCCGGATACTAATATGCTGATTCGAGCCAGATTAGCTAGTGCAGCAGGTGAGCAATAACAAATATTATCATTTACATTGACGCACAACTTCGACTACAATGTTTGCTTCTCGATCTATAATGAGTACTTGTGTTACAGGTCCAAATAATGTCTTTGCTTCTTGGATCACTGACACAAACGCCAAAATGGAGAAGGATAGATATAAATATAATTTTGGAACAACCCAAGATGAATGTGTGACTTGCGGTCACGGGCACAACATGAACAATGTCAACAGTGCTATTACAGCTGAGAAGGAAGGGTATGGAAAGGGTAAAAAACGTCCATCTTGTACAGCACCCAAGAAAGAGTTAATTGATAACCTAGTGAGTCATTGGTTTAACTATAAATATCCCAACAGAAAAGATTTCATATATGTAATGTACCTAACATTAACACATACTTTTTCCATATTTTAGGATTCAAAATCCGACTATTGGGATGCATTGGGTCTCTACTCAGCCTCAACTAATAGAGTCATAAAGAGAGTTCGTAATGTTTTGAGAGAGATGATGGAAACTATTGGATTTGATGGGGGATATTATCGCAATTTTAGTGCTGAAGCGTGGACAGTTTTACTAGCGCTTCCATTTCGTCGAGATGAGAGAGCAAATGTTGTTGTTTTTTAATACTATATTTGTTTCTAAATTTAAGTTGAAGTCTTATTTAACTACGTTTGTACCAATGTTTTTGACACTATACATGAAGCAATAAATTAGACTAACCAACAATCAGTCGCCAATGTAAGAGGTTCGTAATTTAGAACCTCTGGAGAGACGTAATCTGGAGTTCCAAGTAATTCCCTTATCTGAAGCAACGCATAACGAAAGGTACCACACACGAACAAACGAAAAAATAAAAAAAGACACAAATCAAAATCATATTATGTACTACTATTCCCAGATTAAATAAAATCTAGTCTAGGTAAAATTCACTCGAGCAAAAAAACAATCACTATTTTTAAGAAAGGTATTAATATCAGTGACAATTTATAAATTATGGAGTTGTTGATACAAGGATTTCATTGAAAATCAATCAATTTATGAAAAATGAAGCTCCACAAAAAAATTCTTTTGGCTTAACAAAATAAAAAAATTGCAGGTAGTAACCTCAATGGAACCGGAAAGATGACGACTGACTCCAAAGTCACATAATTTTACCCGGCCACCAGGTAAAGGGCCAGTCACGACCAAATTTTGAGGCTACATGAGTTAAAATAATGAACAAAAACACAAATCACATCAATGAGCCAACTCCATGCAAAGCAAATAAATAAAATTCTACACGTTATAGACAACAAGTTAAACATCAAAGTTGTACAAGCTTGTAATACTCCTAAAACATTAAACATAATATACGTACTACTGTAGTATTTATAATATTGAATTTATAGAACACAAATAACAGGGATAGCAAATCATAATGATGACAACATTTGATTACCTTGATATCTAAATGTGCGATGGAATGTTGATGTAAAAAAGCAAGTCCTTTTAGCGTATCCTTAAGAATGTCTATACAAACAACTGCAAGTAAAAAGTACAAAGAAAATTATTAAAGGTTTTAAGGTCTATTTCTTTTGGAAGGTTGATCTTAAAAAATAGAAATATGAAAATAAACTTTTACCTTCAGCGAGGTATTCTTCTGCATAGAGAGAGAAAAATAAGAAGAAAACGGATGAGTACATGTAATTATGAATTTTTCATTATTTTTAGTGTTTTAGAAGACTTCCTTACCTGCAGCAGCGGCATCATCTAATACCTGTAATTTCATAGTAATACATATTACTCGAGGTTAGTAAATACATGTTTGGTATTACTGAGGTTTTATTTCATTATCGTACTTTCATACTTGTAACCACTAAAATCTAACAAAATTAAAAAACTTACGGTTTGGAGGTCACCACCTTCGAGCCTGTAAAATAATCATTTTAATTTAGAATGCACATCGATTGATAATGTAAATATTTGTCAAAAAAGTGTAAATAGTTTGTCCTTTACACACAGTGACAAATATGAGTTGATAAATTATTTTTAAAATGAATTCACACTCAAATTAACTAACGTTACAACAATTTTGATACAAAATATAAAAAAGAATACAAACACAAGTTTAAATTGAATTAATTAAACAGAATTGGTTCAAGGCGAATCTAAGCTTATGTACAATAATTCGTATAAAAACAAAAACTCACATTTCGAGGACAAGGATGGTGTCCAGTGGAGTTTCAAATACTTGAAACAAATGGACTATGTGTGGACAATCACGAGATAAGTCCAGGACAGAGACTTCATGCCAGACCTAAGTAAATGAAATTAATTTTGACCATTAATTTTTGTTCATGTTTCAATTAAAACTTGAGAAAACTTACCTCTTCATATGATGTTCTTCTTCTTTTACGAATATATTTTGCAGCAAATACTACATTAGTTTGTTTATGAAAGGCCCTTTTGACTGCTGCAAATTTTCCCCGAGCGAAGCATTTTTCTTCCACCAAATAATCAGCCTCAATCAACTTTTCGGATAATAATCTTGAGCGACTGGCTTCTCCAGGGTACAGCAGTCCATTCTTCTCCATTCTTATAAAAAACGTCGTGGACTAAATGTGACCATTACGGACTGTGACTGGAGAGTCCCGAGGAAATCAGAAATAAAAAATAAAATTCTTCAACCAACGGAAAAATTTTTGGAAAATATTTGAATCTGTTTTATGTCCGCCTTCTGGCAAGAGACGTAGCAGTTTTTAGTTGAGCTTTGTTCAACAGCCGTTACACAAAAAAACAATTAATTGAGCTTTCAATAATAAACATTCGTTGTCAAAAATGATAGTATGCTACAACAATTTGTAATTATTTTAATTCTATTTGGAGCATCAGTAGGCATACATATTTACCTATGCATATTGTATTTCTTAAGGAACTGTGTAAAAAGTTCTTTTTAGCATGATGCACACTAGCTAAAGACAATTTTGGCAATTCATAAAATACATGTCAAACATTTAAGTAACACACAAGTGAAGGACAAAGAGAGAGAGGGCACAAACACATAGAGAGAGTAAACAATTTCTAATGTTATTATTACTACCATTTTGATCCTAAAAATCCAAGAGCATGCCACGCAGGTAAAATACTGAATGCTCCTTTTCATACATTCAAAAGGAGGAGAAAAGGCAGACGAACCTGAAGAGCAACAGCAAAATTACAAAGTGCATTTTCTATATTTCATTCATTCATGAAATAATATGCAAATGTAGTAAATCCTAACTGATTTGTAAGTTTGATGATTCAACCTTCATCTCTGTGTGTAGTGTGTGTACTCCCAATACTCTCATCATGCAAAAAAGAAGGATGATGAGGGAGGAGGAAAGAACCAAAAAACCGTTTGTCTTGTTCCTACCTTCATCTTCATCTTTCATTTACATAACAATATACAAAATTTATATGTATATCAACAACAACAAGTCGGTTCCTCCTTCTCTATAACACCAGCAATCTGCAATCGTGAAGAACAGCTCTCTTTGATTTGTTTCTTCTCAACCTGGACTATCTTGATCTTCCTGCACACACACACACACAGTCTACTACTACCTACTCTGTCACCGCAAGGAAGGTGCAATCCATTATGAATTTTACCATGTAGTTCTTTGGCCTCAAAATCCCCTGCCTCCAACAAGAAATAAGGACGAGAGGAGGAGGGAGGAGGAGATGCAAAAAAAAATTCCCAAAAAACATGAAAACATGTCATAACGCATATTTCATCATCCATCATTTTCTTCTACTTATTACACGTATGCCGAATTTTATCCTTCTTTATTACATAACAACTCTTCTCTCTCAACCAGTCCTAAGCTCCTAAGCCTTTTCCATGGAAAAAGAACTTTTTTTCCCAAATGTGTGTTCCTCTTCTATTTCGAGTCAGTCATACAAACACACACACACACTCGGCGCATATAAAATAGACATAAAAATTATATTTGACTGTCATCGCATGACGAGGAGTCGTGTGAATATCATCCCTTCAACACAGACACAACTTGACTGTGGTCAATGGAAGACAGTGGAGGTGGAGGTGGAGGAGAACTGGGAAGACTCGTCACAGTTTTTTATTCCCTTCTTTACTCATAGTTACGTTAGTTTATGCGTGTCTTGACTCCGAGTAGCCTCTCTCCCTCCCTCCCTGTACATACATCACATCACATTCAAGTCAGTTGGCTTCTCTCTCCTATGCATGAATGTGTGTAACAATCTTTCAGGGTTTTCCCCCTCAGGGCAAGATATACACAAAATTTACGGTAAATTTTTCTTCTGACCCAACTCACACACACAAATATAGGGGATTTATACTGGCTGGCAGTAGACTCTGTTTCGTATGGACGCTTCTTGAATCAAGTGTTTCGAGGGAGCCTCCCCCCTTTTCCCTGTACGCTCAACTTAACTCCCATGTAATGTAGAGATACAAGTGAGTATGTAAGTATGTTGAGTCGGAATTAATCCTCTCTCGTACATTGTTGGGGATTGTTGGGGAGAACAGAGGAGAGTCTTATTATTACATGATGGGAAATGCATAAGTGTGTGTGTGTTTACTAAATGTGGGGTAGGAGCAAAACTAAATCTCAATCTTGGCGAAGGGGTTTCTCATCCACATTCGTATCATTAGCCTCTCCGAGCTATCCTAGTCTTTTAGGTATTCTCTTTTATAAAATTGCGAGTTAACTCACAGTGACTGAGACAGACTGGTTGGTGTGATTAAATAGGTACTACAGTAAAGTTGTAACATACATAAGACTCATATATTCTCACTCCGTCTCATCATCATGAAAAAGTCTTGGGAAAAGAGTTACACAAAATTCACTTCCTCATAAACAATTCCTCAAGTCTCACTTCATTCAACTTCAACTCACCTTCACTTGCACACACACACACACAAACCATTTTTAACGACTACGACGACAACGACAATTTTAACACACAGAGGATTTTTTGTACCCACGTTTCTAAAACCCATTCTCTGTTTCATTCAAAAAAGAGGAAAGGAAAAAAAAGTTTAATCTGTCTATCTCAAATTCTCAGCTGATGAAGACGCAACAAAATATTGTGTGTGTGTGTTGTGTGACAGTGTGTTGTGTGTAATCCTTGTATAATGTGTCTCTTCTAATCTTGGAATTGGAGGATTACCCAAAGAAAAATCTTTATCGTGGGTGTAGCATTTCAGTTACATTATATTTATGACTGTGTCCAGGGTTTTGCAAATAAGTATTTTGTAATTTCTCATCTTGGGAAAATTGGAGTGCTTCTGTTGGTCGATTTTTTCTTCCAGTGTCAAATGTGAGTTAAATGAGAAGATTTAACATATTTGACTTCACCGTGTTTGTACACTGCTGACAACAAGAAGACGTCAAGTTTTTTAGCAGAAATTTGTTTCAAGTTATTGTGGATTTGTGATTTTGTAAAGTGTGGAAGGATGTCTTGAAAAAAATGTCAAAATTCCTTGGACGTGAGGAAGACAGAATTAATTGGGGAATACCAATTTAATACAAAATATGAATAGTGTCAAGTGAAGTGTAACTCTCACACATCGACCGACAAGGAAAAAAAACCGTGTCAAAAAGTTGCGTCTCCTCACACGCTGGATCGTATTTGGGAAACTGTGGATTTAAATTAGATCGAGGTGAGAATGAGAAGATTTACATTGTATACATTGTAAGTAGTTTGTGCGAGAAAATTCTTTAAATTGTTTGCTCATGAATACTGGGTCAAAGTCATAAATTAATTGTTAACTCAGACTAACTCATCAGTCAGGAGGGAGGACAATTCATGGTCAATATTTGAGAATCACACTCAAAATCCACACACACACACACACTCAAACAAATGTCAAAAGAATGTGTTGTAAATTAACACGTACTTATTAATTACTCTAGAAAATATAATTCTTCTTTAGGATTTTCCTCCTCACAAGTATTCTCCCTTGAGCAAAGAAACTCGATTCATATCCCACATTCCTCCTCTCCTTACTCTGTACACTTTTGTATGAAGAATTCCGTTAAACAGAATTCATCCTCTAGCCATGTAAATGTGACGACTGTATTATTCACATCCTCATACATTTTTACACAGAAAAAATTATTTGCCGAACAACTTTAAAAATTCAGTTTCCCTTCGGTTCATTTAACCGCACGAAAAGGAAAAACCTTTCATTTTCATTGTTACAAATTTGTACTTTAGAGAAAAAAAATGGATTGTGACCAATATATTGAAGACTGTCATCCATGCGTAGCGCCGATTCTTTTTTTGCATTACAGCAGATTACTCTATTTAAATTCAAGATAACTTAAAATTCGACTCGACTATGTATTAGTACGTCGAAGTCAAAAAGCGAGTATAGATCAGCTTTTTGGAATTCTCTCTCTCTCTCTTGTGTGTTTGGTGTGGAGCTCATGTTAACGAAAAATCATGATGAGATGACTACATTTCGCAAAAATGCAAAGAATTTGAGGGCTGTACAGTTAATTCCGGAATGATTTCATTTTGACTCTGTCAAGCATCAAGTTTTTCACAAAAAAAAATTTTGAGGATAAAAAAAGTATTGACACTGAGCACACCACTCAGGTTCCTCCTTTCATCCTCCCCCTTCTTCCTCTTTACTAATGAAACTGAATAGGAATTTTGAGATTTCGTCAACCATGACCATGTATGCGTGTGTATTGTTGTTGTTGTCTCATGTGGTCTTATTCTTGTTACACTGAATAGTGCATGTGTTTGAGAAGTGGCATGTGTGGTTACTTTACAAATTTTTGTATTTGAACAAGTCTCCTATATTTGCCATTTCGTGTAAAGTTTATTTGGCCTTGTTCTCTTCCTCCTGAAGACTCTTGAGAGTGAAACTCCGAAAAGTCCTCTCAACCCTATCCTTAACCTCACCATCCCCTCCTTCAACTTCTCTATCCACCACACAACAGATTGTTGTTGGAAATCGTAAAATAATTGATAATGTCAATGACGCCTTGGCTCCCTCCCCAAAAAAAACTCTTCCGTCCAACCCAGCATGCCTTCATGTAGAATACTATGATGTGTGAGTGTGATGCAAAATTTAACTGAACAGAGTCGTAAAACTATTATATAAATTTAAATCCAAAATGAATTTACAAGGAGAGTCGTAAAAAGGAGAGGAGGATTAGAGGAGGATGAGAGCTCAAGCATTTCTCTTTTCTCAAGATGTGTGGATGAGTGGATGGTAAAAACAAAGTTTAATAATAAATACAAATTAGTGTCATTAACTTGAGAGGGAGAGGGATTAAAAATTACTTAACTGCCTCGTTGTGTGTAGTACATACTTTGTACCAGTTCCCACTAAATGAAAAAGAATTGCTTCTTCTTCGTACCGGTCACGGTTGACCCGTCATCAAAACATCAACAAACTGAAAAAAATGCTTCCTCTTTCAGAATTCTCCATTTCAACGACCAACGGCACTCTCATTTGTACAAACGAGGTAGAATCCAAAGAATGGATCAAGGAGAAGAAAATGATTCAATTGGGAGAATTTTCTTCCTCAGAAAGAATTATGAAATCTCAGTCTCATTTCTTCTACCAATTCTCATTCCTCTTTTTCTTCACCTCCTGAATGTAATTCTAGTTAATCTTGAAAGGTTAAAGTGGATTTTACTTAGTATTTTGACTACACTGATTAAATTGACTGATTGTAATCTATTACTCCCTCAGCTCTATTTTAAATAGCCTTTAGAGAGAGAGAGACTATTGTAGTTTGATTTTGAAGACGGAAATTGTGTCATACTTGTTGTCAGTAAGTCAGTCACACTCTTGTGCATCGTCATTCCCTGGGCGTTTCATTAAAGTTTTCTTCTTGATATTGTAATTTGTAAAAAGTCACTCTAATTGCATCTTAATGGTGGCTGTAAGTGACTCTCTCTAGAGTATATTGCACCTGCACCATTATCCACACACACACACACACACACACACACATTGAGAGAGACACTATAATTTAGTAGTTGAGACTTCCATTAATTTTGGGTGCATATTGCTCAATGCTGTGACTACATACAATAATAATAGTAGTAAAGTGAGTTTAAAGCGTCACGACGAAATCCTACCAAGCATGGGAAAAAAGTGTTGGGCACACGCACGAGTTAAATTATTATAATAATATTTTATTTTTTCCCTTGTACATACAACCTCCATTTTCATGGATGTGACGAGGAGGAGGAGGAAAATGGGTTGATTACTGTTTACTCACATTTGATGACCACAAGAATTCCTCATTTTATTGTGTGACAGAGTGATGGTCATTTTCAAAGACAATTGTTGGATAAAAATAGAAGGAGAATATTATTCGAAGGTGCACTCGTAATATACATTATTGTTGGGAGGGATTGGGGCTATCTTGACCCGACCTCTTTAACAAAACAAAATTTGGGGATCTCCCCCTTGAATGTGACCGCTGAGTGAGCTGAAACAGGGAAGAAGATATTAATCTGTGTCTCGTCATTCATTCAAAAATTGTTGCTCTCCGGCTCTGCTCTGTCTCCTATGAAAATGAGGATGAGCGCGTGGAAACTATTTACGAGGAGACTTTACTGTAGGTAGTCAACTACTTAAAACAATTGAGTCAGTAGTTTAAAAATTAAATTAAATCTTCCATATCGCACCCTATCTGTATTATTATGACAGACAGACAATAACAACCAGGGTAATCAACTAACCATACTCCCACGACTCACTGACTACATCATATTTCTTGAATGTCACTTAAAATTCCCTCTCTCTCCAATTAAATATTATGCTCTGGTTTTTAAAAAAGGGTCGTGATTACCTTATCTTTTAATTGGTTAAAACGTAATGGTATTATGACACCAAAGCACAATCCCTGACTTATATGACAAAGGAGATGAGCCGACATTGAAGCTATATTTGTGATTACTCCATTTCATCGTTATATTGATCTAATTCGTAATAAAAAGTGGAGATGACCTTTAATTGTTCATGATTGCTGTTAAGCGAATTACCCCCGGTTCAAATCTGCAAACAATTTTGGTAGTGAAATGTGAAATCGCAAAAATACTCAAAATTATTGAATAGTCGAGAGTCATTCTTTGCCAAACACAGAGAATCAAAACTGCTTAAAAATGTCATTAAAATAAATGACAAAAAACATTATTGTCTTCCCGTTAGTAAGTACAATCTCCGTCCTCTCGTCCGTCAGTAGTCACTGGTCCGTCTCCAAAACTTTCGACCACGGAATGACGATGACCGCTACTTTAAAAGTACGTCAGTCAAAGAGTAAAAATTAATTCATACTCGACTAATGTCATTTTATTTTCTCTTTCGCACACACACACTCTGTCTTGTTCTTGTGTGTTGTGTGTGCAAAATGTCAAGCAATTTGTTTTAATAATATTTTTTTGTCTCCTCCACCCAGTCCCTTTTTATATATTGCAATCCATTTTGTCATGTTCTGCTACCCATAGGACATTACACAAAAGAAATTCTTATTTGTCAAGTCAATTTATTCATTTAATAATGATGAGAGAGAAAGAGAGATGAAAAGGGAAATTTTCTCTTTTTCCAAACGAAAAGTTCCTAGCTCAAGTCGTCAATATTAATAATGAGCTCTGTATTACAATGTACACATTTGCGCTTTGTTGACAATCGTACTAATTACAAGGAAAAGTCCTTGTAAAGTAAAAATCATCTCAATATGTAGTGAGTTTCATTGAAAGTAAACAGAATATTTTCCCCTCTCTCCATCTGTAATACCGTTATTTGCATTGGTCAATCCCGTCAAAAATACAAAGTGGGGTTTTGTGAGTCATTCAAAAAAAATATTTGATAGAATATTGTGCCTGACATGAATTTTTGTATGGAAAAACTGGTAAAGTGGAGAGAGACAGATGCTTGACCCGATTAGGGAAAAATTGGAATAGCCACAGATAAGATTGTGAGGGGAAGAGAGTGACGATGATGAATTTAAATTTTACAAATAACTGAGACTCATTCTTTCTTTCTTCGGTACAATGCCAAGGACTGTGTTTGTTTGTGTGTAAAATAAATGATGGACGTTTGGATTTTAAACACGTAATTTACCGTACACGACTTTTATTCCCTCAATGAATGAGAGGGAGAGATGCGGAACGACAGGTGATCCTGTATTTAGTCTACACCTTCAACGGTGAGCTTTACACACAGAACGTACACTCATGAATGTGTGTGTGTGTGTGTGGTGTGTGCAATTGAATTGACATTACAAAAACGGCAAAATTTTCAGTTCGATCCATCTTGAGCCAATGTAAAAAGAGGGAGACGAGACGAGGGAGAAGAATGGCGGAGAGAGGAAAATAAAAAAATATATCCTCGACATTTGAGACCGCCGTTGTCATTGTCAATTGTCATCACTCGTCTGTCTGTCTGTGGTCTTTCCATCTCCTCTTGTGTCCTTTTTTTGTCTTTTCTCCTCATCCCGTTCTCTTGCCAAATTTATTATTATGGTGACAATTAATTTTGTCTCAATACCCATAAAAAGACCTTCTCTTCTTCGACTCACTCTCGGCTCACGAAACTCTCCCCAAACCACCATTATCCCCGATTCTTTGTGTGCGTTTTGTAAAAATGGTCAATGTGATTCTTCTCAATGTTGTCGAGTCAAGAGTCTTGGAGTACTCAGAAAATAAAACAAACAATTCATTTCTATTCGGTTTAACAATGCCGAAAAACGGCAGACGGACGACTCACAGATGGAAAGAGAGACAGGGTAACAAAAAAAGAGACACGCTTCCTCGCCTCCCTGACTTCACAAGTGGAGGAGGAGGAGGTGAAAGAGATACTTTTTTTTAAAAAACAGTAAAAAGTAATTTATACATTGTACAGTTCAAATTTTTGAATAATTTGTCAATTACAAGCCCTCCCAAAAAAAGGAAGGAGAGATTATCATTGAAGGAATGTCACAAATTTTTTAACGAATCAATTAGAGTACTGTCAAAATGGATTGAAACCAATCCATTTGACACATGTTAGTCAAAATTTTTACACTCCCAGAAAAAGAGAGAGGAGAAAATTTGAGCCTCTTCATCTCCATAAATACTGAGTACAGATTCTGCAGTGTCACACCCAGTCCTAATTGATTACCTACATTTCTAGTAGTTGACAATCATGACTATTTTTTTTATCATCAGTTTTGTCATCATCTGGGGTGTATCCCTCTCTTTCTCTAGTCCTCATCAAAGTGTTCCTTGGTCACACACTGTGCAAATTATTGTGCAATTTTCACTAATAATCAATACAGTTTGAAGGAGGATGAGGATGAAAAGCAATCACAAAAATTTTCTATATTAGGAAATTTTTTATTTATAACATTTTCAAATTTCTATTTTCACTTTCACATTAAAGGCTTCTCTTCATCCCTCTTCGCCTATCAATGTAAAAAGGACACACGACGAGAGGAAATGAAAAAACTGTATCACAACACACACTATAATAGTGAAAAAAGTCGCGTACAAAGATAAAGTGGCGTAGAAACATTTGCAATTTGTCAAGCATTATTATTACCGTGTAGGAATTAAACTACTGCCCCGTACGCCTACAAATTTTCCTCCTCCAAAAATTGTTTACTCTTGTTGTTCGAATTGAAGTCCATTTTTTCAAGCTGAGATCTCTCTCTCTCTCTTGACTTCAAAATGCCAAAATAAAATTAAGACCTCTTACATCCATGCTGATTATTATTATAAAAATCCTTCGTGCTCCATTTAACCCTAATCACACACACACTCACTCAACTTAATAAATATGATCATCATCACACCTCGTGCTAACCTCAGACACGCAAAGTAATTTGCAACATCTCAGAGTTCGCAACAATAAAAACCACACATAAAAGGGATCATTTTCTTATATTGCACCCTTCAAAAACTGTGAATCTGGGAAATGCACTTGGATCGACTGAAATAATAAAAAAAACATGGCAGTCTACATCCACTTGATCCTCAAACAACAGCCACATACACACACACACACACACAATTTGTCTCATGGGAGAGAGAAATGATGGTTAAAATGTGAATTAAGAAAATAGGGGACTATAATTTGAATGTAAATTAGTAAAAGCCAAATCTCTAACCCAAGGAGGGTAGGGCAGAGAATGGGGAAGGGTAGAGTAATTGCACGTTTGGACAGGATTGCAAAGGAGAGAGACAAACAAGATGAAAACATGTGTGTGTCTTTGGTTGGATGTGGATCAAAACGGGTTCTACCATTGTAGGCACTCAATCAGATTACAGGATAATTTGTATTGATTCATCCACGTCCTCCATATCACAGACTCATCATCCTCCTCACAGTCTGTGAGGAGGAGAAAAAGTCTTCTTTTTTACTTGGTGAAAAGAGAATTTTTTTTGTACATTAAAATATTTCCATTCATTTTTTCCAAAAGGTAATACAGAAGAAAATGAGGATGAGGATGACGAGGCTTCACCGAAATCTAGCGGAGATTTCCCTTCTGAATTTCTTCACCTTTTTACTCCTCTCCTTCCAAGTCTTGGGGGAGACTAGGACAACAAATTTTGGAACCGGAAATGACCTGGATGTTGACTTGGACGTCCCAGGGGATGACTGGTTGTCATGTCAAGACTACAAAGAGACTCTCAGTTTGGCAAATTGTCTATGCCAAGTGACGGAGGATGGACAACATTTCCGTGTCAATTGCGATAATGTCGTTTTTGGTCAAGATTTTCCTCCACTCCCATTTCGACAACCAATCATTTATTTTTCGCAGAAATATGCACATCATCAGAATATACCACCACAAGTAAAAAAGAAATGAATTGTACAAAAAAAATATGATGAAGATGGTTTTAACAAATTAAGCTTAAATTATGAATTCGTTTTTTGTAGGCTTTACTGGGTAGTAAAGTTCCTCTACAACATTTAGATTTGTCTCACAACTTACTGAGGAGATTGACAGAGAAGGCTCTCGAAGGGTTGAGTGAGACACTTCAAGTCCTGGACTTGTCTTTTAATCTACTTGGAGATCAACTCAATCCAATTTTCAGTAGTAATGAATTTCAACGACTACCGAGGTTGAGGGTGAGTCAAAAATGCTAATCTTAATTATTTTAATAAACATTTAACAGAGAATTAATTTGGATTCTATCCTCTTTTCTCCAGGTGTTAAAATTAGGACACAATCTCTTGTGAGTCAATTCTACGACCCTTTAGTTAAAAATTTTTTCATATTTTGTGAAGAAAGACGTGAAGAAAGTTTCTTTTTGATCCTACAGATTTGACATTGACGGAGGAATTTTAGAAGGGGCGCTCAGTCTACAAGAATTTCACTTGGACAACAATGACTTGAGAAAAGTAATAATGAATTAACTTGTAAGGTCTCCAAAACTAGTAAACTAACTTGTGCTTGGCATTTTTTTCTTACAAGGTCCCGAAAACTAGTCTCAAAGGACCCAATGCAATGAAAGTAAGTAGCATTAAACACCCTATGTATTAAAAATAAATTAGTACATAACACAATAATATTTTTGATCGATTTGAAAGGTGGTGAACTTGGCGTTCAATCGAATTGGTAAGTTTGGGAAAATAATACGAAAATTGATTACACCTTATTATGTAAGTATATTGACATTAAATTGTATTCTTTTAATGAAGATGATTTGAGTGCGGATGATTTTTCGATGCAACCTTCACTTATCATGGCGAATTTGAGTAACAACATTTTGACGACCATTCAAGGAAATTCGTTCAGAGGAATGTCAAATTTGAAAATTCTTGACTTGTCCTACAATCGACTTGAACGACTCAACAGTGACTCTTTTATCGGTTAGAAAAAATTTGTATTAACAAATTGTTTTAGCAAAACAACAGTAGACTTTTTCAACATTAAACTTTTAATGTAGGTCTGTCAACAATCGAAGCTCTGGATCTGTCCTTCAACTTTCTCTCTCAAATCCCAGTGGCAGCTCTTCGGTCACTTCCCAGTTTGAGGGGATTGAGATTGTCAGGAAATGTCATTCAAAATTTAGGTGGAACAAATAATCTGAAGAGTCTGGATATGCTTCAGAAACTTGACTTGAGTCGAAATCGAATTAACGAGATCCCTCGTGGATTCTTCAGTGGAATGTTCCGACTTCGTGAAATTAATTTGGGAGTGAATCAACTCCGAACGGTAAATAAATAAAAGATTGTACAAATTAAATGATTAGAAATATTCTAGATTATTTAATATTTTTCTCTTTGTTGCAGATACCATCGAATGTTTTTGAAGGGTTGAAACATTTGGAACGTATAAATTTGATGGACAACAACCTCTTAACCTTTCCCTCTGCAGCCCTTGACCCCCTGATATTGAGTCTGTCCAGCTTAAACTTGGACTATAATCGAATATCGGCCCTTGTCCCAATGAGACTTCAAAATTTGACAAAATTGTCTCTCTCGAACAATCTGATTCGTGAAATCCCTACAGAAACTTTCTCCAATTTTCCCTCACTCAAAGATCTGAACTTATTTGGGAATCTTGTGTCGAATATCGATGAAATCCTTCTTCCACAAACACTCGTAAATCTCAATTTAGGTCTGAACAATTTAAAATCCGTTCCCCGATTCCCCCTACCAAATTTGGAAGTTCTGAACCTCGGAAGAAATTCACTGGCTCCTATCCTCCAACACAATTTTGTTCTTCTGTCCAAACTCCGGGATTTAGACTTGAGCTCGAACCTCATCTCTACTTTCTTTCCAAATAGTTTCGATGGTTTGGAAAATTTGCAACGTCTGGATTTGTCTTCCAACAAGATTGAAATTTTACCAAAATTTGGGAATTTCCAACGACTGAGAGCATTAAATTTTTCCAAAAATCAAGTGAAGGATGTGGGTAGGATGGAGAATATGGAGAATTTACAAATTTTAGACTTGTCTCAGAATTCCATTGGGAATTTACAACCAGATATGTTTTTCAATACTACAAATTTGGAGAGAATTTACTTGCAAAATAATGAATTGACTTCATTCAAAGGATTCCAAGGGTCATTTGAAAAATTGAAAGTTCTCAATTTGGCCAACAATCAAATTTCCTACGTGTATCCAAACAGTTTTGAAAATTTTAGAGACTTGTGGATCCTCAATCTGAAACACAATCGATTCACTTTATTCCCTACAGAATTTCTCAAGTATTGTAAAAATCTGAGATCTGTGGATTTACATGCAAATCAAATCAAAAATCTTAACGAAATGAACTTTTCAAATATGCCTCACCTCAGAAGACTTCGACTGAGTGAGAATTTTATTGAATTTGTCCCACAAAATTCTTTCCTCAACTCTTCGCAACTCCAGTATCTGGACATTTCTTCAAACAAACTGGAGTCTTTAGATGGGAACATGTTCCACGTAAGAAACACAAACACAATTTCCATTACGTGTCTCCTTTTTTTGAAAAATGACTAAAACTCTCTCTCTCTCTCTCTCTTTCTCTATTTCCAGGGCATTCTCAGATTGGAACTTGACCTCTCAAACAACTACCTGGCCTCCCTCCCTCCGGCCATATTCGACCGGATGCACGTTCAACGTTTATTCGGAGTCAACCTGAGTAAAAACACTTTCTCCTCCATCCCATCCGAAGCCCTTCAAAAACAGTATTTCTACTTGGAACACTTGAACCTGTCTGACTGCCAAATTAAAGAAGTCCCACAAAATCTCAACATTCTCGTCAATGTCAAAACTCTTGACCTCAGTAAAAATCCCATCGAAGAAAACTCTCTCAAAAATATCCTAAACGAACCCAAAACTGTTCGACATCTCAGTCTCGCCGGGACAGGTCTAAAAAGACTCCCAATTCTAGAAATGCCTTTCCTCCGTTCCCTGGATTTGTCAGGGAATTCTCTGAGTGGATTTGACGAACTCGTATTCAAAAGAACGACTCTCCTTCACACTCTCCTCCTCTACAAAAACAATTTTGTCACACTAGAGTCCAATTTTCCAGCCAGTCTGACGCATCTCGACCTATCCTTCAACCCTCTAATCGGAGTGAGTGGGTCAACATTCCCCCAGTACCTTCAAATCCTCAAACTCAACGACCTGGAGAATGTCATCAAAGTAGAGAAATCCGCCCTCAACCTCAAAAACCTAATTACTCTAGAACTGTACAACCTTCCAAAAATCGGGTACTTGGATATCCGAGGACTCCTCACAAATCTCCAGTATTTAGAAAATTTTGATTTTGAAGTGAAAGATCATCAAATCGTTGATCAAATTCATCCTGGTCTAAACTCCCGGGTTAAAAGTATTGGACTGAGAGGTCGGAGAGTAAGATCAATTTCAACTGGAGCTTTCGCTGGTCTAACTTCACCTCATGTCAAAATTTCCCTGATTAATACATCAATGACCATCCTCCCCTCCATCCTAGTCCCCGTCCCTCAGTCTTTGGACATTATCCTCAATTTGAATGGGACTCGGCTGACCAATCTAAATCCTTCCTTCCTTTACCCGAATATCCAACTGGAAGGATTCTCCCCGACCTGTGACTGTAATGCAATTAACCTTGTCAAGTACCTAAAGAGTGTAGGGAGTCCTGGAGTATTTTGTGCAGCTCCCAAAAAATTAGCTGGTCGAAATGTCCTTGACCTCCGGCCAGAAGAACTCACTTGTGAACAGGGTGGTTCAACGACCCCACCTCCCATCATCATCCCTACGGCTATCACAACGACCTCCACTACTGGTAACACACCCTCAACCCACGATGACATCATCTGGTCCCTCCCACCCAAAAAAGGGTCAAATACAAAGAAGACGGACTATCATAATAAAATTGAGACTGCCACGACGACCTCCACCAAACTGAGACCTCAGGACATCAACAATATGGACAATTTGATCATTGCCATTGTTGGAGGGGTCGTAGCCCTCATCGTCCTCTTCGTCTTCATGATTGTATGCTTTGTGAAGATGAGTGGTGGGAGTGGAGGCGGGAATGAGCATGACATGTACCCAGCCGCCGCCCCCAGTGTCATCAGGTAAATTCATTTCTTTTCAACCATCTTTTGTCATGTGCATTGTGTAATTGAAATTAACTTTTCTT
>WJFB01001143.1:0-36896 GCA_009870185.1 Pygmarrhopalites habei
TCTCTCTCTCTCTCTCTCTTATATCATTATTATGAGGATGCACATTTAGTTGATGGTATTCTACTCTTTTTGTACAGAAGGGAGGATCTTTTCGTTGGAGAATTTTAGAGTCAAAAGTAGTACAAAACTTTTTGATTTCTTGGACAACAAGTATGAAATTTCATTAGAAGATAGTACAATAATTAAGACTGAACGGGAAATCCCCTCCCTCCCTCGTCGTATTCTGCCTTCACTTACTCTCAAATTGGTGCTATTTCCTCCATGACTGTTTCGAAATGTATTCGTAAGTACATATACAGTATACCTACATATATATATGTTACGTAGTACTTACAAAATATGTACAGTCAAATGGTGGTAATATCAATGTAAATTAATTTTTTCCCTCTCTCTCTCTCTGTTCGCATAGAAATACAAGGTATACTTGTTGGCTGTGATCCTCAACCTCGTATTATTGCCTCCTGGACTGGACACCAATGGGCTATTAGAGACATGAGACTTATGGATAACACTGGAATAGTAAGTTATTTATTTAATTGTTGTACTACTAACACTCTCTCTTTCATTGTAGTATTATGTACTTATTTGGACCACTATTATTTTCTATTTTAGATTGATTTGACATTGTGGGAAGAGTATGCGACTGATTTTGAAGGAGTGAAGGGAGAGGTTTTCAGAATTTTGGGTGTCAAAATTCTTGTTTCAAAGGATGTCAAAGATGAACAAGTTGTTGTTGATTCTAGACAGGCAAAAGTTCTCCGTTGCAGTGATCGTGAAGTTAGTATGATTATATAATGTATATATAAATATTATCGTACACACAGAACCACTTCTCCTCCTCCTTCTATTACTACACATACTAATATGATGATGATTATTGTTATTTTTTTCATAGAATGATCCTGATGATGAGGAAGGAAATCCTCTCAAGGCTTGGTATTCATTTGATTTCGACGCCAATGATCCTCCTCCGACTGTCCAGTTGTCTACTTATAGACAAAGTGAGACAACATTATATTTTTACTACTACTACTACTACACACATGCATGTTATCATTATTATTGTATACTTATGTGTGCGTGTTGTTGCTTTTAAAAAATAGTGTCTCAGAAATTGTTGAATCTTTTGAGAGACACTCGTCGAATTTTGAGAGAGAGACAGAAGGAGGGAGCATCCAGTCCATTGACTGATGGTAACTACAAAGAAGCGGATGCTATTCGAGAGACGAAAGTAAGTCAACGGTTATTCCACAGCTACATGGAAAACTTCAGAAAAACTCGTCTAAAAGGTCCCAATATGCCGGAGAAGTATCAAAAAGCCCTAGAAGTGTACCAACAGCAACCTGAGAGTGACAAAAATGCTGCGGCTGCTGCTAAAATCTGAATGGTGGTAATTTTGGAAAATATCTGTACAAGCAGGGAACACTAGTACCAAAGAAGAAAAAGAAACGTGGAGGATATTTCAGTCATTCTCAAGCTGCGGAAATGATATTTTCAGGTAAAGAGAATATTCAGCAGAAAAATGCATGTCAAAAAGTTGGTCAAAATGCCCAAAACTTCAAGTACAAACATAAGGTCGGACTACCAGTGAGAGAAACCAGTAGTCCAGGAGACTACACTTATATGGAGACTCACCGACAAAAATTCTTACAAACAGATCCTGCCATTTCTCAACGTGAATATTGTCGTCGTGTCAATGACGAGATACAAAATAAAATTGATCGTTACAATTTGGATACTAAAGTCGTACGAAAGCTAAGTCAAACTAACTTTTCCTTGTATGTTCGGAAGGTTGATACTGATGCTATTATTCCACCTGACATTACTCATCTTTTGTAACTTTTGTTTTGTTTGCAAACAGAATATATAATAATATTGTTCATCATCATTTTTTTGTATGAAATGATAGTTTTTTGCAAAGTAGCTCTGTTTTTGTTTCATCATTTTTCTATGGACCCACTTTATTTTCTGTACTAGTTATAATTTATGGTAAATGAATAAATAAATTTATTTCTCCCTACAATTGAATTTTATTTTTATATGTGTACACTTATCAGGATGTATAGTATGATCATCACACTATTTATGTACGGAGAGGGTTGGAAGATTTTCAGCATAGTTGACTTACCTGTCTATTGTTGTTGTTGATTCAAAGTTACTGTCTAAAGGACGTCAAGTTTGGTGTGAAGTAAAGTAGGAAACAGTGTTGAGTGAATCAAATTGATGTTGTATATTAGCTGAAAATTCTCAGGAAGAAGCTTTCGGGGAAAAAATAAAAGTTTCAAGACACACGCACGCATAGTACAGGCAACATGTAAATGATTGATCCGGAGTAACAAGTTTTGGGTTTTTTTTGGAGACTGAAACAGAGCCTCTTCACACACAAAATAATGTTCAGCTAGGGTGAAAAGTTGAGGCCCACTAGACATTTTTATGACAGAACTGAAGACCAAGAAAATTTCAAACTAAAGATGCGACAGTAAAAAAAAGAGAAAGAAAGCTAGCTCGATCGAAGGGACTCTCCGTCGTCTTTCGTCGAGACGAAAAATCAGATCAAAGTCGTCGTAAAAAGTTTTTTCTCTACTCGTTTTTCCATCTTAAATATCCTACAAAGACTTTCTAGGATTGAATTCGTGAGGACTCGCATCCCCTCTTGTCATTTTTATTTTTTCCTATTTCGTACTACTACTCTAAGCTTTTTTCCATGAAATATTCTACCTATTATGCACAACTGTGTCTAACCCTATTCAACAATACAATACCAAAATTGACGAGTCAAGAGTTGATGTACATTTTATATTCAGTTGTGTGTGTATGTGTGGGTACATATTGAAACTCCATATGAGAAGTGTAAATACATACATAAAAGAACATGCTTTCATGGAAAAAATGGAGGAAACGTGCCATTCTCCGAGTTTCTGAAAAGACTGAAAATGTAACATGTATCGTCCATTGATTTTTAAAGTATAGTTTAAAATATTCAGAAAATGTCTGTAATATCATTGAGGTGTGTTTTATTTCACCGACATTTTCTGAATCTCCGTTCGCACAATGTTGCCTACAACTGCTTAAAAAGTTTTTTCACTGAAAACTCTGGATTTAAAAATAACAGATTTCATAGTAGACGTAGTAGTTGTACTGAGTTTTAAATGATGTTTTATGTTATCATTTTATTGAAATTGACATTTAAAATTCTGATGAACCATATTTTTCTTTTATCATTAGGTGGAAATTAATACTTTACATATATCTTGGAATCTTTCTTGTGACATAATCAAGACAACAACAGACTTGACCAGGCTGTTGTGTATCCACAGAGCACCCATCAATAATAACAATTGTTTTCAGACAAGTACATAATTTGAAAAAAAGACTGCAACAACAATTGAATAATTAGTGATGTTGGGGTGGTGCTGCTGATATTATTGTGATTCTTCAAAAAAAGAGAGAAAAAATATGTTGAGCAGATAAGTGTGTACCAGTTGACCTGTTGAACTCTTTGGTGTATCGATTATGTTATTAAAGAATATATAAATAATTTTGTACGGATTTACCAAGTTCTACTAGAGAAATATAATGTAAAAGAAGGTGAGTTGATTTCAAGTTTAAACTTTTTCTTTCAACGTATTATTTGTCCACAGAAAAGAGATCATTTCAATATAATTGTTTTTATGATTGACCAGATTTCAGATACACTGTCGTCCTTTTTGAAGAGTGGAAGAAGAAAAGTTGGCCGTTTTTATTTGGCGTCAGAATCAGATGATGCAGATGTGTTCAGTGCAGCGTAGCTGATAATTTGTAACCATGACCAGGTCATTAAGTGGGGGTGGGGGTGCTAGTTCGCCTTCAATGGCAGTGATAGTTTTATTAGGAGTTGTGCTTAGTTTATTAGTAAATATATCGTCTGCGACGGAAGAAGAAGAACTTGTGGACCCTCTAGGTAAGTCCGTTTCCATTGCAGTGATGTTCCTACTAATGCTATAACTAAATTAAATCGTAGCTAAAATATACCTAGTATTTCCGTACTCCCTGCTCAATGTGTCCAATTCTCGTATTTATTTTCTAGATGATGGTAAATGTGAAGAGGGGTTAATACTGCCAGTATGGCAGGTAAGTACTCTTTTTAACGATTCGTAGTGGTAGTTTATTACAATTGATTTCTAATCGCTCTATATACATTAAATATTTTCTTTTGTCCTACAGCCGCAAGAAGACCTAAGTTTTGGGGAGTAAGTTTATTATAATTAATTTTCGTATTTCATTATGAAAATCTCTCAATGCCCTTGTACACGTATCTTAGAGAATGCCTAATTTTAACCATTTCATTTTTTCAGCCGGTTTGCCCGAGGTTTAGCGTATTTCTTGGCCATGTTGTACATGTTCATCGGCGTCTCAATCATATCAGATCGTTTCATGGCTGCTATTGAGGGTAATTGTCTAGATTGAACGTGTCAAATGAAATGATGTGTGTGTGATTCATTTTATGTCGATACCTTTACCCTACAATGTTGTGAAATGAAATATGATCATTGTCTTATTAAAGTGATCACATCAAAGGAGAAAGAAATCAAAATAAAGAAACCGAGTGGAGAGACTCAGATTGTTGTGGTGCGCGTTTGGAATGAGACTGTAGCCAACTTGACCTTGATGGGTAAGTTTAGACTACACAAGGAAATCCGTCCTTTCTTTCAAATTAAGTAGCATTTTTTTAGAGTCAAGTTTGTGATGGAATACACTTTTTTTATAGCTCTGGGCTCTTCTGCACCTGAAATTCTCCTGTCCATCATTGAAATTTGGGCCAAAAACTTTGAGTCTGGTGATCTAGGTACATACTTACAAAAGACATGATCATGAATGTGGAAGTTTTTGGAGAGATATCTTATTATAAACCGGTTTTTTCTCTTTTAATCAAAAAATAACCAGGGCCTGGAACAATCGGTGAGTATGAATAAAATAACTGTTCCGCACCGCCTGAAAAATTCTGAGACAGGATTTTTCCTGTCTCAGCTTGCACAACGTTTTCGGTATTTCAAGTTGCTAAAATGATTTTTTTTTGTGTTTACATTTCAGTTGGTTCAGCAGCTTTCAATCTTCTAGGTAGTTTTTAAACATTATTATATTATAGAAAAGATTACATATTATGAAACAACATTCAGACACTCAAATAAATAATATCCAAAATACTAATAGTTTATTTTTTCTTGATTCTAGTCATTATTGCCATTTGTGTGTATGTCATCCCTGACGGAGAAGTTCGTCGGATAAAGCATCTACGTGTATTTTTTGTGACGGCTACCTGGTCCGTCTTTGCCTATGTTTGGCTGCTAATTAGTAAGTGACTTTATACTTGACTATAAATAGGTTTATTGGGGGGGTGTTGACTTGGTTCAGCAAGGTGCCTCAGACTAATTGCATTTTCCTCCTACTTATAGTTGTGAGATTTGTGACCCCTGGTAAAATTGACGTATGGGAGGGGGTCGTCACATTTTTATTCTTCCCAGTGACCGTGAGTGATTTTTCTTTTTCTAAACCTGAAAATCGTACCATGTTGTATTCTGACTCTGGAATAATCCGTGTCAAATGAAACTCTGTATGTGTTTCTTTAAGGTGATTACGGCTTACATAGCTGACCGAAGAATGCTCATTTACAAGTATCTCAGTAAACAGTACCGTATGAATAAGAGAGGAGTGATAGTCGAGGCAGAGGGGAATGCCACAGAGATGGGAAAACTTGACACAGAGGAAGGACTCCGGGTATTTGCTGAAGAGGCACAAAATGAAGATATTAAGGAATTTGAAGGTAAGAATGAGACATATGCTAAAGTTGAGTTTTTCTTTTCGTGATTTGCTTGTTCATTATAATAATATACGTTTTAAATTCTGTTTTATTTGAAATTTTAAAGACAGCCGAAGAGATTTTATTCGTGGTAAGTAAATCATCTATCAAGCATATGACACATTCAAATGCTCAGCGGTGAATTATTACACTGCTAAGCCCACAACCATATTCTTAAATAGTAACTCATGTGTTTCTCTTTATCGTTGTTCAACAGTTCTCCGCGAATTAAGAAAAAAATATCCTAGTATAGATCCTGATCAAATTGAAGAATTAGCCAGACAAGAGATACTCAACAAAGGACCAAAGAGCCGAGCATTCTACAGGTTTGCATTTTCTGTTACTATCTGTGGCTTTGTATACAGTTATTTTTGTTGTTGTTACACTTGTTTTTTTTTTAATTTCAGGATGCAAGCCACAAGAAAGTTGATGGGAGGTCAAAATCTCATGAAGAAAATTCAGGTAAATAATTTAATCTGATAATTCCACAAATAATGATGTAATTTGCCATTTGGATGCTCAGCATTAAATGTCGTTTTTCGTATTCATTTATAGGAGAAGGCAGCTTCAGAGTCCAGCAATGAAAATTTGAATCAAGAGTCTGTGGATGAAACTTTGAAGAAGTATGTCTTTGACAGAATCCTTTACAATATTATGAGAGAGAGAGAGAGAGTATTCCCTTCCAGTTCCTAATTAATTGTCTCCCTTTCGTTCCTTCACTAGGCAAGGTCATATCACGAACATCTTTTTCGACCCGGGACACTACACTGTTATGGAGAATATTGGTCAATTTCAAGCGACTGTAAGTAGGGAAGGGGGTGATCTGAACTTGAAAGTCCTCGTCGACTACAAAACTGAGGATGGAACGGCTTCCGGTGGCAACGACTACATTACAGCTATTGGCACACTTGTCTTTGGTCCCGGCGAACGTCACAAGACAATTACTCTGGAAGGTGAGGATCTCTTTGGTTATGTACGATTTTTTTTCATTAAAAAATGTGATTAATAAAGTAACTACAACATGAAACCTGTCTACTTTTCAGTTCTGGACGATGATGTGTTTGAGGAGGACGAACATTTTTACGTCCGACTGAGTAATCCTCGCTTTGCGGATCAGGTCAATGGGTGAGTAAAATTTCTGGATTCTGCATGTGTAATTCATCCTACAAAGTAGAGTGATAATAACAATTTAATGCTGTATTGTGTATTCAGATCCATTGGATTTTCCAAGCTACCTGAAGTTCAACTTGCTAGTCCCTTCTTGGCTACGGTGATCATCCTTGATGACGATCACTGTGGAATTTTCAATATTGCCGAAAAAGATGTGGAGACGGTCGAGTCGATTGGAACTTACGAGTTGAAAGTTGTACGGTGGAGTGGAGCTCGAGGCAAATGCGCAGTGCCTTATGAAACCCTCGAGGTAAATTTCTTAATTCATAATTAATTCATAATCCCAAAATATGACAAAATATGACGACATATGTGTTTGCTTATGAACTTGATAGCTGTAAATTGTGTACTAATATACACGTTTGTCATATTTTGTCATATTTATATTACTTTGTAATATTTTTAGTTTCAATCACATCTGTTTTTCCTTTGTGTCTGAAGGGAACCGCAAAACCCGGAAAAGATTATGTGCATACCAGCGGAGAACTCATATTTGAAAATAATGAGACCGAGTAAGTACCTCTTCCCTTTCTTTCCTTATTCCTCTATAATAGTTGGGTAACTCTTGTATTTAAAAAGCACTGGCAATTAGAGAGAAAGGAAGTGTGTGTGTGGACTACTGGGGAAGACAAAGAACAATGGAGTACAATGGATGAAATTAATATAATGGGTCTGTCAATTATTTCTTTCTCAGAAAATATATTCCAATCCAGATTCAAGAGGAGGACTCCTACGAGAAGGATGTGCTGTTTTATGTAGAATTAAGTGAACCCCGCTTGTTAGAAGGCAAGTGTTCTTTTCTTAAAATAAAGTTTGTTTTTGTATGTATTTCTTGTCGATTATGACTATGATTGTCTTCCTGTGAGTTTTTGTATAGATACTATCATTGTACCGCTTGTCGTTTCGCTTTGTTTAATTTCAATTAACGGTTCACCAGTATGATGGAATTTTGTGCCTGAAAATTAAGTAGTTTCTTTTTAGAAGTAGCTGTATACACTTAATGATGACAAAATTATACAAGTAAACAATTAGTGAATGGTTGAAAAGTCAATTTCTTGCGGAAAGTATGGAGAGCGCTGAAGATGGGCAGTAATTTGGGTTCAGAAATTTTTTTTGTGACATATTTTCCTGAATGAATTCATTTTATCTATCTCAATCTATCTATCTCACACACGCTGTACTTGTATTTATAAAGACAATACTTTCTATCTCATTTTTTCCCAATTTTGTTTTTGAGTTTCTTTTGACATTTTATAAAATAGTGTTTGTGATGATGCAATGAAAGTGTCCGCATACATTTTAGCCGTCATTTGTTTGCTGATCAATATTGTGTTATATATAAATAATATATACATTCTTTCTTTTTTCAAAAAAAAACTCTTTTATACAATCTTTGCAACATATTAGAAGAAAACAACATTTCATATAGAGATTATATTCTCCAAGATACACTGAAACTTTTTACATTATCTTGTTTATTCTTTTTGTTTTATGGATTCAGTTTAATACTTTTTACTCTATCTATATTATTTAAAAATAAATACAATGTTACAATTTTATATATTCATAAGTGTACAGGTTCATGTACCATTTGGAAGATTAACAGAAGTTAACGTTCTGTAGCAAAAATTTTTGACTGACGATTACTTTCAGAGAGAAAAAAAATTCGTTGTATACTATTATATATGTAATATTCTTGTTGTTACTCTTACCTACTATACTATCTATATATATATCTCTATATTCGTATTCGTACTATTTATGATACTGGAACCGGAAAAGCGAAAAGTGAAAGAAAAAAACTCGTAAATATTCATGATGATTATGTTATTATCATTTTCATGAGATTCGCGAGAAGAAAATGCAAAAATACAAAAAAGGATCGAATATTGAAGGCGATGGCTAATTTGATTTTTCCCTATTGCATATTTTTGTCTGTCCTGTACGTGCATTATTGTGTTCACGTATCTGCCGTATAATCGTCTCTGTCACGAATGCCTTTCGAGTAAGTGATATAGTTTCATTTGGTTAAACAAGTGTTTGCTTTATAGAAAATTAATAGAATATATGAAAAGAATAATATAAAGGTGTAGAAACTTGATTCTAAACATTACACAAGGTGTGAAATTAGTCAAAGCGACCAAACAAAATTATTATAATGATAAAACGTTTTATTCTTTGTCAACCAACGCTGTACAGGTTTGTCCTGACAAAGTTTTCATTTGTAAGAACTTCTCAATTGAAGTATATAAGAATAACAGGGCAAATTGAAAACAAATGAACGAAGATGTAGTCTCATGACGGATGCTTTCTCTCAAAACATCCAAACTTTCTCTCTCTTTCTAGTAGTTTCTGAATTGTTTGTCCTACATACATTCTCCTAAAATACTGAATGACATGACATGGCCTTCTGTTTGATGTACTAGAGGTTAATGACTCATCACTTGTGTACACAAACAAAATGAAATTAGTATTTTTGTTCAAACTACATTCATATTAATTGTACACATGCATACGATTGTTATTGTGACACAGTAAACATGATGAAATCACAGAGGCTGTGATACACATGTTGTGGGGATGGACTGTTTTTTCGAAGAAGTTGCTGACTTCTGTCAGTCCGGAAACGCCATTGTCAATGCTAATTAAATACACTAATTGTATGGAGAAAGCAAGAACTTTCTTCACTTTAAACCCTTGGGCCAAAAGTTTTTATGCCCAGCTTTTATAAAACATGAATTTTTTTGAGACTACGATATATAACTTTCCACAGTACGTGCTGTTCAGAATCAAACTTCTACATCTTATTGTTTTAATTTCATATTTTCTATAATTATATGATCATTATGACTCTCTCTATCTATCTCTCTATCTGATCGTTTTCACTTTTATTTCTCTTTTACCACCTCTTTCTGTTCTTTCTTTTCAACTTTACACTTCACCTTTATATCACACTTCACAAAGAAATATTATCTTCCATTCTTAAATCACGTCGATCTTTTTCATTATTACGTACGATTATCAATCAATTTTTTTCTAAATTTTTTATTTTATTTTTTTTATAAAAAAATTTGTCACCTAATTATTTATCTTTGTTTACCCAATTACTCACAGTATAACGACTTACTATTTTAAATATAGTCCATATATTTTTAAAAAAATAATAGAGTTAAAAAAATCTAACTACTGTAGTCAATTTTTTCTCAACAGTAGAGAAGTTACTATCAGATTTTTTCGTGTATTAATGCCCGTTTGCCCGTTCTTCGTAGTAATTTTTTAGAATCCCAGAATATACTATATGTGTATTAAAAGTCTATATGTACTCAAACACCATGATCAAAAGTAGTTGTAATAACAATAATTAGTATTGTCCATTTTTTGACGTATAATATATACGTAGAAGAAATCTTTTCTTGTACATACATATTGTATCTACTCTTCCTAACTTAGTATCAATGTCCACACTATCAAGTCCACCTCTTTCTCTCTAATCATAATATTGACTGATTTTGAACAACAGCAATTTCTGTAGTACAGTGTTGTTGTTTTAACCATTTTTTGAAAAGGAAAAAAAGTCTCTCTCAAAATTACGTATATTCATATTCTACATTATCTTTGCTCCCTCTTTATTATTTATATCTCTTTGTCTCTCTATCTCTATCTCTCTCTTTCTTTTACTTTCACAAACACGCAAATTTCTATACTTTCCCCTCATTCTAAAATGGTTTGACTCCCCCTTTCCCCTAAATCCCTTCACAATCCATTGTAAGAAATGGAAGCCTGTGTATACAATATATAAAGTATGTTATACCTCTATCATTTTGTTTATAATGCAGCAGCAGCTATATTTTATACAGTAGTGAAGTGTTTTTCAACAATGGTACAATATAGCAGAAATATGGACTATACGGATATTGAGTAATGTAAAAAACCCATTAATATTATTATTTTTTCTCTCTCTCTCTTTCACTCTCACTCTCTTTAGAATTTTTTCCACCACTTGCATCCCAAAGTATCATTAAAATTGTGTCTAACCTTCTGGAGCAATTTAGAGAAGGCTTAATTATTGATCTTACCTTGTACTATATATTGCATTCAATGCATTTTCTATATATTGTACTATGCTTAGATTGTTGATCACCATTATAAGTAACTTTCACAGATTTTAGTATTAGTCAGTCTCACATTAGCTGCTATGTGTACGGATAAGAGAGAAAAGAAAAGACTTTCAATTCGAGTAGTTGTTGTTACAACCCTCAATCTCCACTCATTTAGTTAAATAGGAAATAAAGAAACACAGTCTCTTTGTGTCATTTATTGTTGTTACATGTACAGCTACATTGGATACACCTTTTCCTCCTCTAGTAGACAATAAGTAACTGATTGAATGGACAGTCTTTTAGATGAAACTTTTTAGATTTTGTCATAAGAACAGATACTTAGTACGACAGTATGATTATGTAGGGTGAATAATTTTAAGTCTTAATTTTTGTTATTATATACTTTTGTTTTCATCATTATTTTTGTTTTGATTATATTATTATCAGTTGATTTTTTCACTATACTTCAGTAATTCATTATTATTATTGTGCTCACAAATATTCTGCACAACGCACAAACTATACAACAAAAAAAACTCCACAAAACTTTTTTTCTGTTTGATCACATCTTTCTCTCTATATCTCTAAATGTTCTCTCAAGATAAACTCACTTTTGTAAAAGTTCACTACTTTGACAGCCATCTTTGATGCACAGTACAGTCACATTGTTGTTGGGCTTGTGTCAGCAGTATCATTATCGGTAAAGCGATACGAAATGAAAAGAAAAAAAAGAAAATGCAAAAAAAGGACACGCGTTTAATGTATCATGATAATGATGATTATACGATGAATCATTATTGACTATTTTAAAAAATTTTCTTTCTGCCGTATGTATGTAAGTAGACATTTTCTCTCTAATGTTACCAACTTTATTGTGTTGTGATTTATTATTGTCAGTTGTGCCTTAGATATGATGATCATTATACAATATACCATTTTAATTTTTTTGACACGTATTTACTGAACATCTTCCTATAGTTTTGTCTCGAGCTCTCTATGATGATCACTGATGAATTATTATTCAGTGATGTCTAAATCGCCAGTTTTTTCTGAATCCATATTCCATGTGATATGGCGAAATGGAAATTTTTGAAATGGACACTTTTTGTGTTTAATCACTATCAAGTATATGCTATGTTATTGAAACATTCCCTCTCGTGTTGGGAATTATTTTTTTGTCACAAAATTTCTTCATTTTGTGTTTCGTTATCGTACTCGAGTACCATTTATAAAGAAGCCTTGCTGTCAGGATCAGAACAGTACAGAGAAAACTTGTATATATTTCTTTTCAGTTTCATTTATACTTTCTTTTACAAAAAAAATCAGCAAACTTGGTGTGTCATAATTCCTGTATATATTGTGGTGATGTCCCTCTCCATTTGAAAAATGAATAATATTTTATTTTTCTACTATTTGAATGATTTGATGCGTTGAGTTGGATTTTTTTTATTGAGAAAAGAAAAGTTTGGTTTGGATTTTTTTGAATTTTTGATACAACTAACACACTAGTTTTTCATACTACTTTTTAGTTTTCAAACTATATGTTTTATTTTGGTTTTTGGTTTTTTGTGCGATGCAGCCTTTACGATGTCGTGCTGACAGCTAAAAGTTGAATATAGGGAATTATTATTCTTACGATAGTGTTTATTTTCATTGAGTTTCTTTACAGTATCAAGTTGATACGAATATTATTTATGGATTGTTTTTTATCTACGTTAAAAATTTCTTTACATTTTTTTCTTTCGATATATCTCTGCAGGTGATAATTTAGGTTTACAAAAAAAAGTTTTTATCCTTTGAGGTCATGTTATAACCTCTGCTACTATGCTAAAGTTTGATATGCCAGCCTGCAGTAAACTTGAGTTGACAACTTAATTTAAGTACCTATTTAGTAGATTCTTCATATATATATTTATATATATGTTAAGTAATAAATATGCAATATCAGAGAAAGTATATTTTTTTCAAAAAATTAGATTTTCTGCCAGTGATTTCTTTGAGCAGTTTTCCCATTCTTTTCAACATCCCTCTCCTCCCCTCCCCTGCTCCCTCCCTTTAGTCCTCCTGGAAATTTCAATTAAAATATTTTAACGCCTCATGAGGCGATTGCCCGATGCTTTACGAGTTATATAATCAGCCAGCCCCTATGTACGACTATTCCCATATTATTATTTTGTTTAATAGTAAGTATGGAACGATGGTGTTTGTCACATACTCTTCCCATCTTTTGAGTATGCCAACGTGGCGCCCGTCATATCCGAAACGACAAATTAAAGACCGTGCTACTCAATTACAGCCTCGCTCTTTGTACTCAAACCTCGCTCGCTCCGCTCGCTTGGTTTTCACGCAAGAGCTCGTCTGTTCGCAATTGGCCGTCTTTAATTGACCTTTCCGAAATACAAAATCATATCTTTTATTTAATGACTTATTTAATTTTTAACAACTATTTGACATGACCCAAAACATGGCTTGAGGTAGTCGAGAATTCCCTTGTTATTTAACTCAGTTGAATGAGTCCATAGAGAGGACTAAGACCAGACATTCAACTCACCTGAATATTATTTTTTTATAAAATCATAATTAATAATTTGTAATATGACATCCCAAAAAAGATGCCTTGAGTAACTCGAGAATATTATTTTTAATTATTATTTGTTTTTTATTAAATAACAATTAAAAAATTGTAATATGACATCCCAAAAAAGATGCCCTGAGTAACTAGAGAATATTATTTTTCAATTTCTATTATGTACATACTGAATAGTAATTTGACATGACCCAGAAGATGGGTGGTACTGAGCTGGTTATAAAGCCCGATGCTAAAGCATCGGGCAACAATGCAAATAATTTATGTCAAAATTTAATTCCCTAATTAATTTGAGGGCCCTGTCCATATTTATATTTTTCATCCCAATGTCAATTAAATGTACACTTTTCCTTTTTTACAAAAACAACTTTCAACCTTCGTGAAAGAGATTTGTTCAACCTTTGTAAAATAACTCTGTGAAATTTTTTTCTCATTCTGAATAATAATAATGTTACATTTAATACAGCCCTCGTTGTGAATTTGATATTTTCTAAAAAACTGTCCCATTTCCTATATTCCTTCCCTTCCTCATAACTCCCAATTTAATCTTTCCATATTAAGAATCTTATTTTTATTTTGATAAAAGAATTATTGTAAAAAAACGATCCCTCTGTTTCTCCAAGTATATCATTTGGTTTTTTTTAATTTCTTTTTTCAACTTTTTTCAAGATTGCTTTTTTGGGTTTTCATATTAATACGTTTTGGGGACGATGGAAAGTGAAAAAGGTTTGTAAATGGATTTGTTCTGTGTGAATTTACCTCATGTAGACAAGCCAGGCGGACCCCTTTCAATTTCCTTGAAGGAGAAAAAGACATTATCAAAGGAGGAAAAAATAGCTTTAGAAGGTGAGTCAATAGTTGTTCTGTTTAATCTATGAGTCATTGACTATGACCAAGTCATCTCCTACAATTACACCTGGGTGGAAAGTTTCCGACTTTCACCAAGGACTTTCACCTTTAGCGAATACAAATATATTTAACGCTATTTAAATGGAGAAAGTGTGACGGGGAACTTTTCTCCCCCATTTACGGCAATGGAGGAAGTTTGGCGGAGTTTTTTGGCTTATGAAAGATTTTCCATTCATGGAATTATGAAACGTAATTTGTTACACAGGATGGCCTAAACTCGGACCTGATACCAGAGCGCAGTTGAGGGTCAAAGAGAGTAAAGAATTTAAAGTAAGGATTTCCGAGATGGTCATGTGTCAAGGAAGCACGGTATTCATTGTTATTTCATCGTTTTGTGTTTCTGATTTTCAGAATACCGTAGATAAATTAGTGCAACGGGCCAATGCGTAAGTATTTAACAAGATTATAAGCCAAACACTCAGAATTTTGAAAACTATTCTGGAAAAAAACGTTTAATTGTTATTCCTTTGTTTCGCGCAGTTCCTTGCTCGTTGGAACTTCTTCATGGAAGGAACAGTTCATCGAGGCTATAACTGTCAATGCAGGCAAGTCTTTGTCAACTTACGAATTGTAAAGAGTGGCGGTGTATCTCTCTCTTTTTTTAAAAAAAATGAATGACATTTAATGTTTTCCTCTTGTCGTCTTTGCAGGGGACGACGATGACGATGATGAGAATGAAGATGGAGAAGAAAAAGTTCCTTCGTGTGGTGACTACGTCATGCATTTCCTAACCATATTTTGGAAGGTAATGTGTTCATATAAAATGAGTGTAATTCACTCAAACTAGGTAGAAATTTATAGGCTTAATTCATTTCGTATGGGCCAAAGGGTTTTGATCGCGCCTTTTGCATATATGGAGCATGTAGTACTGAGTAAATGGATCCAAAAAAAATTTTTTTGGGTTTATTAAATGGACTCCATTTATTCTCAGTACTGTCCGTATTCAAAAAGCGCGATCAAAAGCCTCTGGCCCATAGTAAGTGAATTAAGCCATATGATTCAATTCGTGGAAGCAACAAAGACTACGTGGGATTAGAGAATTCACTCTCCGATTCCACGATTTCAAATGTCTTGATTGAATGAAAACTTTCACTTTGTCTCAATTGAATATTAATTGTGTACTTGTGATATATTTACATGTTCACTTCCTGAAGATTATTTTTGCTTTCGTCCCTCCGACAGGTATGATTCGGCTTGTGTCATCTAAATCTCTTCTCCTATTGTGATGGTGTACATTATGTCATATTCTCATTCGAGTACTTTATGTTTCACAGATTTATAATTTTATTTATATATGACCCTTTCAATTTATTTTTATTTTTTAATCGTTATTCTTATATACAGAAAAAGATCATTTTAATTTGTAAAATTCATGGAATTCAAATGACGATAGTCTTTTCACATATAATTCTGAAGCCATTATTTTTGACAGGCATCCATTTGTCCGCCTCACAATGTAAAACAAGTTTTATATACAAATGAGTTAGGACCACCCACCACCATGTCATATCTTATGATGTGTGTTCATTTTTAATGATTAATGTGATGATGATTTGATGGGAGTTTGGAGAAAAAGGGAGAGAAAACAAAGATTTTATTCTACAGATATTTGTGGAGGGTACGTCGCGTTCGTCGTCTCAATTCTAATGATAGGAATTTGTACGTGAAATTTTGTTTATTTACTTATAGTGTACGATTCCACTCTAATGTTTCTACTTTAAAAAATAAATGACAACACATATAGAACATTCTCGATAAAACTAACAATTACTCTCGCTTATAATCAGTAACTGCTATCATTGGAGACGTAGCGTCACATCTTGGGTGCTCCGTGGGTCTTAAGGACTCGGTTACTGCCATTGTAATGGTTGCCCTCGGCACGAGTATTCCGGGTTAGTACTCAGCTGGAGCTAGGAAAGTTAACATCTGCAAAATTCAAAACAATTAATAATTGTTATGATGATTGAGGAGAATTGAACTCATCCATTTATTGATAACTTGTCCATACGTATTGAAGTATTTACAAACCAAAAAAATGAGAAAAGATAATTTAACGTACAGTATGGTGACGCACGTGTGCTCGGTTTGTGCCTCCTTTTGAGGAAATTGGTCAATGAATTTGCATTTTTTTCTACTCATTTTTATAATAATTTTCTTGGTATTTTATGCTCTCTGCATTAATTTGAACCGCAGGTCCTGTCATTCTACTTTTGTATTATATTATCATAACTGCTAAGCAATGTTACAAAATGACAATTTACACATTCTCACGTAAAACGGCGACGACTGTAATATTATCAGTAATGGTGTTCATGTAGTGGCATTTCCTGGTTTCATGATTACATCCGTGTGTGTAGAAGGAGTAGAGAGAAATGGTGCAAAGAGATAGTCAGAGGTGAAAGTTTATTTTACATGGGATTTGAGAGAGGAGGGTCAAATTTGACAGTGAATACAATGACATATTGTGTAGCCTGGCTTTTTAGTTTGAATCAATTTTTGATTTTACAAATTTAATTTTTTTTTAATTGAACATATCATTTTTCCGTTTCTAAATTTATTTTTCAATCAATTTTTTGTTTCGAATGTACTCTGAATAATGTGATTGTACTCGTGGTAGTTGTGTAGTAAAAAAAATATGTAGAAATGGATATAAAATAATGTTTTGGGACTTGATATCATTTTCTTTCAAAGATATAATGGACGGTTATGTCACATTTGTTATCTCAATTCTGGGAATCGGAGTTCTAACTGCAGTTATTGGAGATTTGGCCTCCCATTTAGGCTGTACTGTTGGGTTAAAAGATGCAGTAACTGCCATTGCATTTGTCGCACTCGGTACAAGCGTTCCAGGTAAACATGGTCAATCCTCACTGAAACAAAAAATATCTTAAAAAAAGACTTGCGTTTCCAACTTTTCGTCACTTTTTTCCATTTCTTTTTCTACTGTCGGTTACGAACAAGGGCTTAAGTGAGTGTGTGTTCCTATCATATGAGGATAAGGGTATATTTCAAAAAGCTGTAGCTTTTTTTCCATGCACAATTTTTATGCTTTCTCCATACTTTACGTGGAGAAAGCATGTATTTTCATTTTTTTACTAGTAACATAGAGTTTCTCATTTTGAAGGGGACACACACTTGTGCCTGTCTTTTCTACCAAGTCTAAATTCAGTCTACCAACTTGACTCTTTCAATGTCATAGTATATTTATGTCATTTTAATTGTTGGATCAAACAAGGCTTGGTGATGACACATCACGATTGTTTGATGATTGTGAGAATAAGATTATGATTTGACCTGAGAGAAGACTTACTATCGAAGCTCAGGGAAATTAAACTGATGATGATGTTATTACCATTGTTTGTAAAGTCGTTAAATAACCATGTTAGTCTGAATAATCACAAAGTACAATTTCCGTTGGAGTAAAGACTACTCGATAATGTTCTCAAAAATTTACGTTTGTCTATAACTCTGTAGCATCCTCAGATTTAAAGTTTAAATGGACCATTTTTTGAATAATTGCTTCTATTGAGTGCTTATGACTCACTCGTAAGCACTGCTGAAATTAATTCTAAAAAGAACAAGAGAAAGTAGTCCATTTAAACGTTGGGAAAGGAGAAAGGTTTGAGAATGCAACGAGCAAGTTTTCTACGATGTATAGTAGAGATTGTATTTAGGTTTTCAAAAGGGTGTAGCTTTAAGGGGAATGGATACTTTTTGGTCGTATTAAGTGTCACGAGGTCAATTTCGAGAGAGCGACCGATACGACCAACAAGTATCCATTCTTCTTAAAAGTTAACCCTTTTGAAAAAATACGTGCATTCTGTACGAAAACAATCACTCCCTACTGTAGTTTTGTGCCAGAGAATGCTACAATAGTATTTTTTGTATTTTGAGACTTGTCAAGCAATCTTTATGACAATTATTAATCACATGATGACTGAAAGAATAAAGGAGAGTAGACAAAATCTTTCCTTTATTAGTCTTCAGATGAATTGACTACTGAAACACCGTTCGCATGGAGGCTTGAAATGACTGGTTCTTCTGCTGCGAATCAGTTTAATTGATCATAAAAACTCTTCTTCTGTTGCTGTTGTTGTGTATTCATCTTCTTATCATTTCAATTGCTTATGGTTCAGCCGTATAGTTTCTGTTAGAATAGAATCTGTAGAATAGAAGAATGGGGACTGTATTACTCTTCCGCTACACTATTAGTCAAAAATGGAGTTGTATGTACATATTATATAAATAATATACACTAAACTACTCTATAATGATTCAAATGTAAATATGGGTTGGCAGGAAAATTGGTGTATATATTTCATTATAAATTGATATTATATACTCTTGCTAAACTCTAATCCTAGTTTTTTGAATACTCACACCAGTGTGGGATTAACACTAGTTAAGGGGATGCCTGAGCAATGAGCATGCATAAATAGTAATAAATACTAAGTAAATACTATCCAAGTGCTTTCTCTTTTACTTAACTTTCTCTTTACTTAATGCTAATGACTAAGCTTAATGGCATGGATATACTTACTCTAAGGGGTGCATGACTTGACATTACTTGACCTGTGACATTTATCTCTCCACATCGTATGAATAGTAGCAGATGTTTCCTCCTACGCTTACCAATTCAAAAAAAATCCATCATAATCTGAAAATTCATGTTTAACTTGATTCCATTCTCTCTCTAGATACATTTGCCAGTAAAGTGGCTGCCGTACAAGATGAGAACGCCGATGCATCAGTGACGTTTTTACCCTTATTAAACAATTTATTGTTTCTCCATTGATAAATTACACTTCCCAAAATTTATATATTTCTGTAAGATCATAAAATATTTAAACACGACCAAATTTCTGTCTTGAAATTTCAAAAATGTACCCAGAAAGATTGTTAGGGTTCTAATTAGACATTTTGAGCGGAGTCTGGCACGTCTGAGGTCACTTACACACGCAGGTCAAAACATAAATAAGGGGTCAGAAACAAGTGCCCAGCTGCAGGGGTCATGTCTGGATGGATTTTGATCGAGTTTGCGCCAAAGTGTCTCGAATACTGCCCCATTCATGCGCATCTATAGTTGAAATCGATTTGTTGATACGCATGACCTCCACAGGTCATAAGGTGTCATTAGGGTTTGGGACAAAAGTTGTCAGAATCACTGCGGACTTTTATTAAAACGACTTCAAATGACATTTTAAATAAAGGTTCAAAGACACATTTTGTCCCAACTCTAGCGCGTTGACCTCCTGGGGTCAATATTTGATGACTGTGATATGCCTCAGTCACTAAGAGATTGAACAGCCATTTATGAGTCAATGTTCACAATTCTTCCATTTTCATACAATCAAAGAGTATTCTCATCGATTTTATGGTTGCTCATCATAGTTAGCAGTCATTTTGACCCTTTGACTTAGGTCAAAAGTTGAAGTCAACTTTGGGTTTGTACGGAGTGAAAGCATAGAGAAAGTGAATCAAGGATGACTCTCTAAGTTTTGGAATTTCAAGACAGAAATTTGGTCATGTTTAAATATTTTACGATCTTACAGAAACAGAAAAATTTTGGGAAGTGTAATTTTTCAATTGAGAGAGCATAAAAATTCTTACATGAATTTAGTTCATTTATTCCTTTCCAGGTGGGTAATGTAACGGGAAGTAACGCCGTCAATGTATTTTTGGGAATTGGGATTGCGTGGACCATGGCCGCCGTTTATCACACTTGGATTAAAGACAATACCAATTGTGTGGAAACTACAAAGACCGGATGTGGCTACTTCAAGGTTCAACCTGGAAGGTACGTTCTCGTATGTAGTAGTAGTAAACTTTCTCCAAACGAACTTTCTCCATGTTTCTTCTTTTCTCTCTCTAGTTTGGCGTTTTCCGTGACTCTCTTTTGCTCAGTGGCATTGTTGGCAATTTTCATCATGTTACTCCGACGAACAAAAAGGTTTGGAGGGGGAGAGTTGGGAGGACCAAAGAAGATGAAAGTAGGAACATCAATTCTGTTTGTCTGTTTATGGCTCTTCTATGTCATCATGTCCAGTTTGGAGGCTTACAAAGTTATCGAAGGCTTCTAAATATGAAGACTTTTTGTCCCACCATGTTTACCACATCATTTTGATTATATTAAAGAATTTATGTGAGTACACACATACATATATTACATCATATTATACTACTATACTTATACAAGTAATCATTCATTGCTTTGAGTGTGTCTAATTTTCTTCTTTCTTTCTATGTTGGTTCATTGTAGATTTTCCACATTTTCATGAGATTGAAAAAAAATGTAACTTGGTCTGCCAGGAATGAAAAGGATTTTTAATTGGGAAAAATGTGCTATTTGAGTGTAGGTACTGTGTTGTATTGATTACTCGTTTATTTTAGCAATAGTTATTATTATACTGAATCAATGTCAGTGACTATAAGATACCTTATACCATATTTATACATACATATATAAAATACTGATGATTCCTCATCCGCACTACAAGAGAGAACGAGAATAATATAAAGTATATATATATATTATTGTGGGTGACACAGACAAATGTTTCAAGAGAAAAGGAAGAAGAGCTCACCACCAATACCACCTTCACACTTGTTTTCGCAATTCCAATTTCCAATTTCTGCTACCTTATATTATAACTACCTAAACTAAATAATATATTATTATTGTTATTGTTATATAAATATTCAACAGTTGTTTTTTTGTCAGTCACTACTGAACAGTATAGGGAAAGAAGAAAAGGGGAGGAGGAGAATATTTTTACTCCACAATTTTATCATTATCAAACATTATTGTGTGTGGTGTATGATGATGATTATTTACTTACACACACACACAAGTCATTAAAGCATGTCTTAATTGTTTCAATTCTATAAATAATACAATTATGGTAGATGTTTCCTTTAACTGATTTTACTTCCGAAAAATACACAAACTACACAATTTTACTGATTGACATTTGAGTTTTGAGTTGCAGTGAAAGTATATGTTTACACACACAGACACACCATTGTGTCTGTTTCAGATATGAGACAGGAAAAAATGACCCTAGTTGATTGTCACAAAGTATTATTATTTTACGCTTGTTGGTTTTAATAAACATGGCTCCGTAGTAAAAGAATTTACTCAAAATGAATCAAATATACACAGAAAAAAGAGAAAGAGAGAGATACACACACAGGCCGTCCCTTCAAAATACCTCATGTACATAACTATTGTTATTAATTATTATTATGAATTTATGATAGAGAGAAGATAGATATTTTACATGGTACATATAATACACTTATGGTATTTAACCCGCCCTTGTGTGTCCAATTGTCCTGTTGATATTGTTGTCCCAAAAAAGACTTTGATTTAGGCTTCCAATATACTATAAAATACGTACGTACCATATATGTACGGTCAAAGTTTATATTATAAATAAATAATTGCATATATTAAAATGTTATTATAAATGTAACATTATAATAAAAGCTACTGAGTTGAATTTACTATAATTACATTACATTATACTGGGCATTACAATTATTATTTGGAGGATATGAGGTGGATTTGTCAAAGTTTGAAGAGGAAAAAAATAATTGAATATATGTGTGCTAATGTGTAATAATTAATAATGTTCCTGACGTTATTCTATAATCTGGAATTATTAACTTATTATTATATATACGGAGTAACAAAAAAATTGAAATGAAAGTCGAATCGAATACATAATAAAGTACCTATTTTAATATTAATTATTATTTACTTTGCTAAAAAAAATTATCCCGTACAACAAAAGAAAAGTAAAACTGGTCCATCAATCACAGTCAATCATTCATGATAATAATTTATTTTTTAAAAGAAAGTATTCATTCACCGTATGTGTATACATGGCGTTTTGCGGCGTGTTGTTGTTGGATATTCTGTGAAATCTTTTGAAGGATGTGGAATTCTACATTACATGTGCAACGTCATTTTCTCCTGGTACCCCGACCTTAAATAGTTGATTCAGTGATGATGGCAGGAATGTGCAATATAAATAAATAACGTATGGTATTTAAAAAAAACAATGGTATGACTGTTGACTAAAAGTTTACAAAATGAAAAAAACACTACTGAAAAGTTGATGTTCATTCCATATTTCTGAAAAATTCTTGGAAGCTGTGACCCTCCTTCTGCTACCCACCCTCCTCTCTATTCCAAAGTCATCTCTGGACAAAATTTTCAATATCAACTTGGGACAACACTGTTTAAAAATGTTTGTGTGGAAAATCAAAATGTAGACACTGACAATTATTTACATGGTTCAAAATGGTCCAAAAAAATCATTATTGTAGATTGCCAAAAAAAATTTACTACTACGTATAACTTAACTCGATCTGTACTGTAACTGTTTGGAAATGGAAGTGAAGAAAGAGGACAAGAGTTAAAGTTTAGATAAGCAGTGCAGCAGCAAATTTTTCCTCACTAATTCTAAATTGTTGAATATGCATAAAAGGGGGGATCCAATAATAACTTGATAAATGTAATTTACTAAACTCATCTGCTTTTCTACTGAAGCACACACATTCACACATACACTAAATAACTAACTTACTATCTTATATCCGTCTAAAATAATTTGTACTTTCTCAACAGAAAGAATAGGGCCACTGTCCCTTACCGTACTTAAATTTAATAAATTGACGTAGACAAATACCTTATGTATTTGAACGCAGGTATAAATTATTGATGGTCATCTATACTTACTATATGAAGACATCCTATAAATTTTCCTCAAAATTACAAAAGTCTCAAAGTCTATGAGACAGACAGAAAAAAATGTTTGTTCAGAAGTTGGATGTGCAAACTTTCATAGTAATCATTGATGATTGTGGACAGTTTGTCTTATTTGTGATAATATGTAATGCAAAAGTAAAAAAAGATGATGAAATGCGTATCTCGTCGTTTGTCGACTATCCTTCTCTGAGAGAAGTTCTCTCTCTCTGGAAAATGGCTACTTAAATCCATGCCTCTACAGTAGTAGTTATTGCAATTCCATGAATTGAGACAAACAGAAGGAGGATCGAAAATAGAATTTAACAAATTGTTAGTTAGTACACTGATATTTTGACAAGGATAAAAAATAAGCTACTACTAGTAAGTACTAGAAATGAGATAATTCACTTTGGTGAAAAGCGAGAGAAAGTTGGAGAAAGCTGGTATCATGATTTAAACTCAAGGACCTTGAGACAAGGGTGCGCTTTGTACCTTCTCCCTTTTGATGATGATGAATTTTTCAAGTGTTCAGATCCTGTTAATTATAAATATACAACATTAACATACAATAGTAGTTAAGGCTGAAATCATTATTTATATCAGCTTCACACTATTCCTTCAAGGAAAATACTTTGGAAAATATTTCCTAAAATATTTAGGCTATCTTTCCTTCCATCTCTCACACACACTCAATGGAATCGTCCTTTATACACCAAAAGATTGTTACTTAAAGTGTGTGTAATTTAAATCAGCATTACATATGGTATGAGTAGCACAAAATGTTCTATAACATATAATGTATTGCAGCTGTTGCTGTGTATTTATGCTGGTCAAAGAGATAATTAGGGAATAATTATAAATTGTTAAATATATACACGACAATGTTGTGACGATATAATGTAAAAAAGATGAAATACCAAGGCCCAAAACTCAAATAACAGAGAGAGGCGTAGGACACACCAAAACTGTTTCGGCTAAACATAACCAAATTAAATGTGAATCTAAAAAAAACTAACGAGAATGTATTACATATTAACTTGATAACTTTTTAAGTGTTAAGAATTTGAGACATTTTTTAAAATTATGGAGAGGACAAAGAGAGAGAGAGAGAGTAATGTAATGTGAAAAGAAAAAACCTTTTACGAACTGTACAGTAGCTAGTCAATTGTGTTGACCTTTGGTGGATATTTATATTGATATTCTATCATGCAAAAAAATTGTTGTATAATATCATGTTAATAATATTGTAGTTTGTAGGTTCATAGGTTCATTGAACTATATTTTAATATCAGTGGAAAACGTCCGTGAGTAGTTTGAGCACTACTTTTTACTTATATTAGTCATTAGTCGTTAGTTAGCGTCTTCAATGAAATTAAAAAATTTTTTGTATAAAAAATACAAAATCATCCCTCTTTCGATTGATTTCATCATCACTCGCTGTATTGATAATGACCACATGATACTATTTGTTTACTACGTTACAACATTTTAATGTACATTTTACAAGCTGTAGGTGAGAAAAAATCTTTACTACTATTTTTAAAATTAATTAACACTAATGACTAAAATTTATGACAGGAAGGGGAAACTTTACAAACAACGCATTCAAACTATTTAACACATACCGTACTCATACAGGTAAATCACACAAAAAATGTAATAGGTCAAAGTTTATGATGCTGTCCTTTTTTATTTCTTTCTCCCTCTCACCCAAACGAACACACACTTGTTAACAATGGACCCCCAATATTGTAAACTCAACAATAAATAATTAATTAATAAGAACAACAACCGAAACAACAGTGGCAGCTAGCTTTGGATATAGTCTCAAAGGAAAACTATTAGAGTTACACATATTAATATTCGCGTCCTTAAAGAGGTATCTACATTAAATATAAATATAAAATAAAAATAACAATGAAATGATGATATTTCAAGAAAAAATATACTATATTTAATGAAAGGAGAGGAGATGAAAAAAGTGTGATGTTTTGAATTTCTTATATATATTGAAAGAGTATAATATGTATTGAGTCAAAATCGTATATCGGATATTCTATTACCACTACAAAAAAGAAGAAGATGAAAGTTTGTGGGATGAGTTAATAATAGAATATTAGTTATTTAATAGTGAATTTTATTGAATTATTGTTGACACAAAGATTTAAAGACATCATCATCATAATTTAGTTATATATACAATTATTGTAACTTTACTTAGTTTGTGTAAAAATAGATTTTACATAGTTTGGTGTTTACTGTTTCTTTTTTTGGCGTTGATTTGACTATTAATTTGGATTTTGAATGTTGAGACTCTATGTGCCACAAATTTGGGTGTAATTTACATGTAAAATTGTACTTATATAATATGTAAGAAATATTATGAGAGTTATTTCATAATAATAATATTATATTTTACATCTGAAAGAAAAAGAAATTTAAATACTGTAATTGTTGAGTGTCCAATTGAGTCACTTGGGCTAATGCTTCTAAATGATAATTATTAGTTTGTAAACAAGTTAAGATATTTAAAGTACATTTTGTTATATATGTTGTACAATTTTAGTACAATATATATATGTATAAGATACACACACACAAAACTTCAATATACAATATAAATATGATATCATTATTGTTATAATCCTTTACGGCGTTTCTGAAAATCTATAATAAAAACATACATGTACAGCTCGCAGTTTGCGGCTTATTGCATTGTTTGAATACAATCAAGTATTAGTATAATCATAAATCTCTATTCTACATAGAGAGAGAGAGAAGGGGAAAAAATCTCAAAATGAGAAATGAAGAAAGGGGAAAAAATGAAAATAATAATAATAATTGTCCAAAAAAATCATCATATATTGTTTCTTTCATTATAATCATCAAATAATTATAATTGCTGGGAGTAGGGTTAGTAGAGTTTACATACAGTCAAAGCATACATGCTTCATCGACAAGGATTTTCAACAATAAATGCAACCGTTCCTTATTCAATTTCTCGCATTTTTCGCATGTCCCCCGCGCGCATTAGTAACTGTGTGTGCGACTATTTATTTATTTAACGAAAATGTCCTCAACAAAGATATTTTGAAGAGGTACAATGTTAGCCAAAATAAAACATTTCATGGTCAGGTTGAGACTGCATTATGTTCCACACCCAATGTTTGTGTGAGTGAGCTGACAGTTAATTTAGGCCTGAGAGTCTTCATGTTGTACTGATCCCAATGCCGCACACCACACATATCATTAAAAAGGAGTCTCATATGTTGTACTTGTATGATATAACGAAGGAAATGGACGAGGACCAGAGTCATGCATGGGTATAAACATTCTCGTGTTATGTGTGTAGGTAAAGTACCTATGTATTGACTGAGGCTCTTTGAAAATTGTGTAAAGTACAAGGACCGTTGAAATGCGAAGAAGGGGGAAATGAAGACTCTTCGTACTTAGCAACAAACAAAATATGTTTCTTTTGTATGTTCTCTGTCTCTGCTTACCTTCTTTTCATAAAATGGATACATTACCATACGCACTCTGCCTCATTATTTAACGTTCTACTTGACCATGTTTCTCCCAATATCATGCTGCTACTATTTATGCCACAATTATTATTAGTAGGAATTCTTTTTGTAGAAAGATGTGTCTTCTTCATTCATTCTACAGTGTAGAATCTACACCATCCTTCGAATACATGTACCGCATATGTTTATTCTAGACAGACTCAGAATAATATGCATTTTGTTTGAGTTTTTCAGTGTCCTCTGCCTTGAACTAACTCTGTCGACGTCTGTTCGTCCGTTCTCATTTTTCATCAATTTGATGAGACTGGAAGGTGAAAAATCAACATTTTCGAATCGACATAATAACTCTGTTTAAAATTTTAGTTTTAAAAATAATTCAGTTAGGTTTAGTATAAATTTGGTTATCATCAAAAAATCCTCTTAATTTTATTTGTATCATTATCATATCCACAATGATCATTTGTGACAAAAATTGAGACATTTTTTGTTGCAGTTGTCTTTAAAATTACTCTAAAATTAGTCTTAGAATTTCAGGGTTCTAACTTAGAAGTTCTAAGTGAATTCTTCATTAGACAAGGGTGGAGAGTGGCAGAGAGAGACGGTCGTGGAGCTTCCCTCTTTCTGTATCTTTGAAAAAAAGGTCGGGAAATGGCGACTTTTGTGGTTCATAACCAATTTCTTAAAATTGAGTCACAATTACAGTGGGTAGGTATTTGAAGAGATTGCTGGTCAATTTTGAACACTATTAAATTCTGTGTAAAGTGGGTAGGGCAAAATTTAATTTGAGTTATGTTTCATTTTATACCTTGCATTTCAAATTAGTTAATTTTACCTTTTGTATTCAAGTTATGTACTTTTTGTATTTATTTTATTCATCAACGTGACAATTTTTCGTCTTGTATCTGTTGTGTTTTCCAATCTTCCAACTTTGACCATTCAATTTGACCTGATGACTTTGTTACATTTAAAACGTGAACAATTATATTCAAAGAGGCCCAACTGGTCCTGACCCTGACGATCCTCTGTAAAAAGGTAATTAAGCAAACCCGGTGTTTAATTGAATTACAATTGTCAACAATTAAGTAGTATCAGAATACAAATATCAGTTTCGAATCATCCATGTCGTAATTAATTTGTGGGTAACAGAAGAATGTTCATTTCTCAATTTGATTCTGACATGGATCCGTAGTGGAAGAATGATTTTTAATTCTGTTTCGGTATGATGACAAATTGTCCTTGACAATGGAATTGAGTTTTTAATTTTTTATTTACATACAAGATCATCATGATCAGCAAAGATGTCTTAGATTATTATAATCTAAGCCAAAGACCAAAAGGATACTTTTTTTTAATTCTAGAAAAATTGTTTTTATGTTTTTGTAATAATAATTGAGATACTATACAGATTCAATAGTTAAAATTTTTGCGATATCCTGACTTTGTTACATAAAAAACAGAATGAGTGCCAATAGTCATTATTCAGATTACTGTGTGGGAACGAATAGTGTACAAAATAATGTAAAAAATTGCGAGTCTGTCTTGAAAAAAGGGTCTTATACTAGTAATAATATTTTATTTCCGGTTGTGAGCAAAGGTCCATTCAAAGATCAGTCCCGACCACCACCAATAAAAGTTAGTGTAGACAAGGATCAAGTTTACGAGAATTTCAATCGTAATCCATTGACATTTGGAGGTGGAGAGTCGTTGAAAGTAGGCAGTAGTTCACATCTTCACATGGATATATCATCATCATCATTACGAAAGGACAATACTTGTAATCATCAATATCTTCAGTTAGCAGAAAAAGTTCCATCATTTTTTGACAGGTTCTTCAGTTATCCCCTCTATTGAGACAATAAATCTAAGATTTAACTTAAAACATCCAATACATATTCACTACAGAATTTATTCATTTTCATTTCAGAATTTTAGCACCCCCAACTGCATTTGGTAGATAGCAAATAATAAAGATCATATGTAATTGGTTGTAACGGAGGTTAACCAAGTAACAATCTCAAACTGTCTAAATACATGTCTTATTCTTTTGATTTTCTGTAGCAGATGATAGGAGTCAAAGGAATAGTAAAGAGTACTTTGTTGAAGATCGTCCAAGTCGAGGGAAAGGCAACTTCCTCGTGACAACGGCAACCAATATAGGTGACCATCAGGCTGACAGTCATCATCAGCAAAACCAACAACAACATAATAAGGCTGAATATTTAAATATATTTTCACCCTCAACCACGACGCATAGTGCCAATTTTTCCACATATATGTAAGCTTTTCACAAATAATACGTTGTATTGAATACTCTCTACAAGAGTCCAACAGGGAAATTATATTTATTATACCTATTAGTCCTCTAGACTTCTCGTATCCCTCATTTGATGACATGGGTTGGGGTCAGCCCGGAAAACGGGTCCGGAATGATCCTTTGGAAAATAATCCAAACTCTGGCTACTCAGCCAGTGAATCAGAGACTGACGAGGAGATGAGACAATGTACGAATATTTCTTTATTATCTCTCTCTTTAGGCATGTCATTAGAATGACTGTAGTTTAATAAACTCTTTTTTGTACTGTAGATTTACACAACAAGAGATCACGGGATGTGTCCCCAATTAAAAGTACTCATGCTATTGCTGATTTTACAAACTTTCCTGGAGGTTGTCTAACGTCGAATTCTTCCATGATTCGTCGTGGGCGTGGTTGTGGCTCAACTGAAAGTAAGTTCCCCTAGGACAGAATTATGTATAATCAATTTTTCTAAATGTTTCAAATATATGCATGGCAAGCACGTGCGATGATTACTTTAGCTTCAGATTCCTTGGAACCAAGTTCTTCCTTGTCTTCCTGTGAAAGCAACTATCATTCAACATCAATTATAAGCACAACTGCCAATGCTATGACTGCTCAAGATTTTTCTCCGGACGTGGAATATAACTCTCCCTTAGTGAATCAAAGAAATCAAATGTTATATCATTTTCATCAACAGCAACAAGAGAATACTCCTTCGTATGCGAACACATTTATACCCCCATCCGATTGCTTCTTGGATTCTCATCGTAAAGTTGTGTTTACTACTCAAAGCAGTAGTGACGATTTTCACTCTGATGGGAGAGACCACATGCCAAAATTGGGTTCCATCCAAATATCAGATTATGTGAATCATCATGACAAAATTCCAAGGTAAAATTTTCAATTATTCTTTGTGTGACTCGTACAGTACGAGTCGTACTTAAATCATTGAATGGCAGTGCGACGAGGGTGAAATTCGCTCAGTGAATGTTAGAAGGCATAGTGTACTTACAAAGTTAGTAGAAACCATCGTTAGCGCACAATTCACTGTCGACGAGTCGTGAGATGACTCTGTTCAAAACCGGCTTTTTTTGTTTGACTTCAAGGTCTTATTCCTCGTGGTGGCTCAATATTATTTATCTTGCCATGCTCTCAGCAAGTCTTTTTATAGTCAGTTTCATTGTGTAATTTGAACACGTCGTCAGTTGTTTTGATTGATTCCACGAGTTGATTATTAACTCTGTTAACGTGTTGTAGTCTACATAGCGTATAACTCGATTGTCCCGCAGGTAATAACACAAAAATACATACAAATTGAATTTCTTCATTGTTGTGCTGAGGAAGAGAGAAAGAAATTCCAATTCCAATAACTTACTGGTATCTAACTTGACAATATAGAGCTCTTTATTGTCTCTTTTCTCAATCAAATATTGCTCAATTAAAAATTTGAATTTCTGTAGAGAAAAATTTCCATCTTTAGCCTCAGAATTTAGATCATTCCAAGTATTTAATCATAGCTAGATAAAATGGGGATATTCACGATGGAATGAACTTTTTAAAGGAAACATTTCACATTGTGTCCGAGCTCACAACGTAGTGAGTGGCGTGTGCAAAAGACAAGAAAAATGTTTACGAAATAAATTAAAAGCGTAATAACTTTGTCGACTCTAAGGTGATAGACAAGTACTTACATCTCTACCTCCTTAACAAGACTGGCAGGTCAAAAACATTTTTCAACCTCCGGTTTGACCTGAGGTACTTTGTGAAATGGCCAATCCCGGTGACCCCCTTGTTCCAAATATTCAGAAAAAATTCAGAGAGGTAGAGGAAAAGGTGCTCAGTGCATCTTCTCATTTCACAAAGTACCTCGTAGCCTACGAGTCGCAGGGGTCGAACGGGAGGTCAAAAAATCTGTAACTTGGTAGACGTGTTTAGTTCGGTCTACCCAGTTTCAGGTCTAGGGACAATAATGGGACAAAGTTAAAGGCCATCAAAGTCGTGATGTAGTACTTTGACGTCCGCTCTGTGAAAGAAAATTCTCTCTGCTACAGGCGCATGCAGATAGGACATTTTAGCAAGTTCCAAATGGTCCTTTGTGACATATCCTTCTACATATCATCATTACATTTGAGACAACGAGAGTCTAGTAATTATTAACCACAAAGTATTTTTTGCATTATTTAGCAGAGAGAAAGATTGTCTCGTCGTTCCTACATCGGTAATGTCGTCTTCGTCAGCTTCTTCTGTTAGTGCTACTTTACAGGACGTTCGTTTATCACCACCCCGTTCAGCACCAAGATTCAAGGGACCAAGGCTGACCACCGGGAGAATTCGATCAGCTCAGAAAAATTATCATGGACGCAAGCATGGTTCACCTTCTTATGCTATTATAAAGTCTGCAAAAAATCCAATACAAACTGGTAAGTTGTTGTTATGCAAACTAAAATATATTTTGTTTCCAAAATACGGACGTCAAAACTTTACAAAATAATTTTTAAAACATTTATTAGATTTTTTTGAGGAGGGTATGAAATTTGCCACAGAACATTGCCACGATTGATAATTCATTTGAATAAGGCAAAAGTGTACTTGATAGAGATCATAATTAGTGTGCCCTAAAAGGTGTTGTATTTCACTTGTATTTCACCGATATATTCTTTAATTAACTTTTAGCGACTACCATGGGGAAGGATGTGAATGAATCGGATGAAGATGAAGAGTCAGAGTACGAGGGAGATACAGCTATGGACGAAACTGTGAATGCTTTGAAAGGAGATGAGGCTATAGAGGACGATGCGTCGACTTCCACTGATATTGCTCTACCAAATAGTAAGTATTTTAACTAGACTTTTCAGTGATATCTCAGTAAACATTAAAATTTAATTTGTGAATGTTAAATTATTGCAGTTGTTAGAAAAATTGTTCCTGCTATACGACCATCATACTTCCCTTATGTCCCGCCGTACATTAATTTTTGTGGTGAGAATTCTATAAATTCCTCATATGATCTGCATGGTTTATTGTCCAAGTTTGTTTTTTACTTAATCATTTGTTTCTTCATGATTTTAGCACATGATGAAAAGTGTGAAACACTTCCGTCGGAAATGAGAAAACATCTTAAATGGAGAATGTCAACCATCACACCTGTTGTTATTAGAACCGTTTGCCGAAATTCAGGTACACATGTCATTACAGTAATCTTACCGACTATGTAAAAAGAGTTTGACAAATTTAATCAAAATTTTGCCTTTCTTTAGGATTCCGTTTACTCAAAAAGACGGTGGATTGGGGCGGACAGTGGGGGAAACACATGGTATTCAAAGTTTTTTTTTTTTCTCGTTTTCATTAGGATTTTCATATCTCTTATAGTTGTTCATCTATTACAATTTTTTTGTGATTTTCCAGAAAGCGACAATGTTTCGTTCCACTTTAAAAGAACATCAAAAACTGAATCATCTTCCAGGTATAATTCGATAATAATAATTTTATTAAATATTTTATTTTTTTATATTTAAGAATGTATAAGTAAATTGTTACTTTTGTTTAAACTTGCTCTCCAGGGACATTTCAACTGGGTCGTAAGGATAGACTATGGAAAAATATACATCGTAAGTACTTGTTTCTCATGAGTCGTGACAATTCAGGACACGTATTCAATTTAAAAACTTGAGTTGGTTCTACAAGATACAAATTAACCGATACATACACCTCAGCTTCATAAACCGTGTTTTATTTTCAGGATTTATTTTAAAATATGGCAAAAGTCAGTATGGATTCCTCCCTCGTACGTACATTCTTCCTCACGACATGAAACAGCTGAAACATGCTTGGGATACAGGTGAATCAAGAGGGTCAATGTGGATAGTGAAGCCACCGGCAGGTATGCGATAACTAACAATTTTTAGGAACTAAATACCTAGTTGTGTTGATAAAAATTAATATTTGCTGAAAATTTGACTGTTGATAAGGTGCCCGTGGTACTGGAATTCGTGTAATTAACAAATGGAACATGGTCCCCAAAAAACGCCCAATGATTGGTATGCAATATACTGATAATATTACCTACATTAGTTTGAAATGTTTTGCATTCGTACTTAGTAAATTTAATTTACTAAATTATAATTATAATTATTCGATGTCATAATAAGTTCATTTAAAAAAAAATTTCCAATAGTTCAACAGTACATAGCTAAGCCAATGCTCATTAATGACCGCAAATTTGACTTGCGTATATACGTATTAGTCACTAGCTTCCATCCTCTGAGGTAAGTTTTCCTTGTAAATTAAGAAGATTAATGAATAATTTGATAATTATTTTCATTACAAACTCCACATTACTTTTCAGAGTATATCTTTTCAAGGATGGTCTCGTAAGATTCGCTCCAGTTAAATACTCGCGTAGGCTTAAATATAATGATTTTTATAAATTTTATTATCTTGTTAAGAGTTTTCGGTGTAGTTTACAATAATTTGAATAATTCAATGATAATTTAATTATTAATTTCCAGATGATTCGAAAAGAGTTGGTGACCGTTTCGTGAGTAATATATATATTACAATATGTATTTATAAACCAGTATACTTGTATGTTCCTGTATTCCTAAATCATATTATGGGGTAAATTTGCAGATGCATCTGACCAACTATTCAATTAATAAGAATTGCGATCTGTATACTCAAAATGAAGATGCTAATGCGTGCAAAGGTCACAAGTGGACACTCAAGACATTGTGGCGTTATCTACGGGCCCGTGGCCACGACTGTAAGTGAAATCATATTTAGTCTGCCTAATGAATTCATTAGGCAATATAATTGTTAGGGACATGGCAGTTAACATATTTACTGTCTCAGTCAATTTCGGTGTCTTGTATTGATTTTTTCATATTTGTAAATAGGTTGTACAATAATTAAAAGGATAGAAGACATCGTGATTAAGACCTTAATTTCCGCGGAAGAGTGAGAAGCTTCAAAAATTATTTATTATTAGTACTATAATTTAGCAGGAAATAAATTATTGAAATATGTGAAATAATCATAATAAATGAACTTGTACAGGTGTATCAGCAACTCTTGCTACCTTATGCCCAATCGGTACAATGGCTTCGAACTTTTAGGATTTGACATTCTTTTAGATGAAAGTTTGAAGCCATGGCTTCTTGAAGTCAATATTAGCCCATCACTTCACTCTTCAAGCCCTCTAGATTTAGCTGTTAAAGGCCAATTGGTGAAGGAAGTATTTAATATAGCTGGATATCATCTACCCACCTCAATAAAGAAGAATACTCAGGTGAGAAGGGATTTGGTTTCTAGATTATTCCTATTTTATCGTCTAAATGACGTTATGTAGTCATCCTTACATATTCTATTATTTTGCCAAGCAATTAACAGTTTGTCTCTCTTGTTTTCTAGAAAACGTTTGTAGAGAGATTGGACAAAGACTTAGAATTGGAAAAACCCACTTGGGGTAAGTTGACTTTAATTGAAAAAATATTTTTTAAAAATAATAACAAATCATTAGGTGTTTTGTCATGATAATATGTCAATAAAAATTTTAATCCTATTGTTTTGATAGATAAAAGGATCTACACTAATGTGACAACTAGGGAAGAAAAGATGAAGCAACAAATGTTTAGAGCTAAATATGATGACAGAGTTCAAGTAAGTTTGTCATGAAGTAGTCAAAAGAATGTACTTTTGTAATGGAAGTCACATTTTACTCATTGAATTTCACATATGTGTTTCAAAGACCAATATTATTATTTGTTACTTGACTTATTTCAGTACTTGACTGCAATTATCGAAAATCGTAAGTTCCATATTAAGCAATTTAATTAATTAGCCATAACAAGAGTCACTACATGTTATGTTGTCGTATTTACAGTCACACCCGATGATGTCCGTCATTTGATAACAGGTACACCACATTTTTTTCAACAATAAAGGTTTATGGCGTTTTGTTTTTAGGAGGACTTGACAGAATTTTGATTCTACTTTTCATTTTTTCATTGTTTTTTAAAAACCGTCAGCTGAGGATGAATTGTCTCAATGTTCTGGATTTGAAAGAATTTTCCCTACCCGTCATACGTACTCATATTTTGCCTTTTTTGAGGTAAGTTATTTATTTATTTTACTTCCTACCACATCCCTTTCTAAGGAAAGTCAAAATTCACTTGTACTATTTCCAATCAATTTATCTAGGGACAACCTCGATATTACAATATGCTCATGGACGCATGGGAAAATAAGTATGAATCAGATAGGGCTCCAGCTATTCATAGACTACAAGAATTATGTCGGAGGAAAATTCATCTCATTACAGCTCCTGTTATTTCTCAACCGGTAAGTCTATTTTTACTCTTTTACTTTCCATTTTATAATATTTGAATACATTTCTCAATGTAGGGTTGAAAAATAATTCTTAAAAAATTAATCTCTATGAATTAGTTAAGTTAATTATTCCTCATAAATATGCGCATATATTATGCAAATAATATGAAGAGAATACATTTTCTTTATAATAATATACGGTGGTTCAGGTGTACTTGTGTATGTCTGGAGTATTTTTGTATACGTCGTACTAGTTTCTTTAGGAAGGTAAAGCGTGCCCCTCATCATCATGTACTTACCATTTAAATTATTTGAATTAAATCTATTTGGGTCAATAAAATTTCGATTAGTTACTTTAGTTTATGTACTCTAAAGTGATTAAGATTCTGGTGACCTTATCGGACTCTGTATATCCGTAACTTGAATCCAACAAACGAAGGATTCTTTGTGTTAGTTATTTCTTATTCCAGGTAGTTTAACTTTTTTTTCTCAGGACAGGAGAAGAGCTCTTTTAATTCTTGCTCACGATGCAGTAACCAAAATCAAGGATTGTAAGTTTTAACCTGGTAGATTCTTCTACCCATCTTCCATCTTGATTCATTCTTGAAGTTGTTTGAAAATATTGTAGCAGCGTAATATATAGCCAGTCAATAATTTTGGTAGTTTTCAGTACAATTTAGAAACTTAAAATCAGAGTATTAGGTCCTAGACTTTTGTCGTACTGTATAAGTCGTCGTATCGTAAGTAAATCGTCCTTTCTCTCTCTTTCATTCTCATGTTATTGAATACAAATTATACTAACTAGTGAATTCATAGTGAGTACTACACTCGTTAATGAGTTAAGATACCTCTACTTACATGATTGTTGTATAAAGTAATATCTGCTAGACTATTCCAAGTACTGTCGATTTAGGTTAACTTGTTTGTTTATCAGTTTAGCGTAGTGTATTCATTAGGTTAGGTTCGGTATCAAACCTATTTTAAGATTACTTCGACATACACATTATTTACAAATTTATTTAGATCCGTTGTAATATATTTCTGGGTAAGTTTTCAAGTAAATTAGCTAGTTACTAGTTTTTTGGATATAATGTCAATATTATAAAGTAAAACTGAAGACTGTAGAAAATATAAGTAGTTACCCTGCGAATAGGCAACAAATGGTCGTCACGAGTCGTACATTATAGAACGGAATGTTTTTTATAGTAAATAATTACACGGTTACCAAAATATAGTTTATTATGTATTAGATTTACACAAAACGAATGCTGTCCCTTGACGTTCTGACTTCAATGATTTTCTTCAATATCATTATTTTGAGAGATATTGAACGATACATGGCGAATAATGCTAATAACTTTAGCATTTATTTGCAAGGTAGTTGTGTCATG